>JAVYIG010004814.1:0-25000 GCA_035222895.1 Strongylocentrotus droebachiensis
AAACCTTCTTGTAATTATAACCATATTAAGTGGCACGGCTTGTTTTCTAAGGGATACTCTCCATGGCTTAAATTAATTAAGAAACAACATTAGCGGCCTCAATTAAGCCTTAATTCGCCTTGCATCTAAAACTTTCGAATTTTCCGATCTTGTTTTCTTCCCAATAATCCTATGATCCATCATTACCGCCTCTGTAATTCAATATAACAATGGAAATGTGCTATTATGGGGCCCTGAGCTAAAGCAGAACCCGATGATCCCGGTTCTCGGATAGTCATTTTAACATGCCGAGTGTAACCGAAGAATGTCGATGTGGTCTAGTTTACATGCTTAATATAGCTTTTTCATAATTTTAACATACTCTTTAGTGACGATAGATGTCATTTGATATGGACAGATAACTTTTATTTAAAATAAAAATGCAGTTTTCTTAGACTATTACTTGTTCCAAATTACAGCGAGAAGGTTTGTAACACATTGCTTTATGTATAATCAAGGTTATGTCCGTTTGTTTGTTTTATTCTTCTATTATATATATTTTTTTACATTCTTCATTTTTTTGAATATTTTCCCCACTTTGCTTAATATACTGCATGCTCCAGTACGAATGCGTGTACAATCTTGGCCTTTATGCCTTTGTTATCAATGTCCTCGAATCGCGTACTTTTTATCCACTATTTCTGAAACAAAAAACTCAAGCTTCATGCTTCTAACAAAACAGATGAAAAGTATAGCTACATATAAAACGTAATTCACGGGAACGTATCTACGTATCTGCTACAACATGAAAAGTAATGCGTAGTTCATACGTCACAATCCGGTTACTGCGTACATTCATTCCTGAGAGAAAACAGCTCAGGGTCAATGAAATTTGTCTTAAACGCGCCTGTTCTAATAAGAGTTAAATCTTTTCCAAATGCAGGGGTACCTCAAACAAGAGGCACAACTTATCCTCGGACTCATCCTCGTAATGGTGATCTTTTTGATGCCTTGGTGCTGGAAATATGATTTTGATTTGATCTGGGAGAGCGATGAGAGTGACTCATTAATAACCAATTAAGTAGGGCAACTTATAAGTTGGGGGGCTGTACTGGCTTTAGAGTATAGAGATTTTGGATAAGTTATCTATTTTCTGGGCTTATCGATGTTTATTCCAAAGGAGGCCGGGAGGTACCGGAAGATTGGAATAGATCTTGCTGAGACGTCCTCGATAAAAAAAAAAATTCCTGACTGCCATGATGCCACACCCCCCCCCCCCCCTTTCTCTTTCTCTTTCTCTTTCTATTTCTGTCTCTCTATTTCCTTATGAATCTAATTTTTCTATGAAATTGTTGCTCTTTCTTCATGTAACAGTTTCTAATCCTATTAGTTTGATTTGTTCTTATCTCATCTATTTCTGCTATTTATTTCTAAATCCGTTTATCGTTGTTTGATAATTATCTGATTATCAAATATTTTATTTACGGTGTCTTGTCCCCCCCCCCCTCTCTCTCTCTCTCTCTCTCTCTCTCTCTCCCTCTCCCTGTCTATATATCTGTCTCTCTGTCTGTGTCGCTGTCTCTCTGTCTCTCTTGACAGTTTTCATCAATCAGTTAGTCCTTTGTACGTGTGTTTAGGCGTCAGTTTCCAGCTACCTGATTGAGAGCCTTTGGAGTAGTAGCATCATAGGTTACAAATTAAAAGAAAAAACTTTACATGGTTTAGAAGGTAGAAGACCACATATCAGTTATAACAGACCCCTAATCTACCAATTGGTGTAGATTATTAAGGCGATGTTGGCGACGAGACTGTAATATCGATTATGAGATGGAAAAATTAGGTCAGACTAAGACCAAGATAGGCCATCCAACAAGAGGGGAACAGGATGGATGCAAATTGGGGGTATTAAGAGGGACATCCGAGGGATTATTCAGTAGGTACCACTACTTGATCGGTACTTCCTATCTCATTGGCGCATCATCTGTGAGCTCTATCAGAGGTGCCCCCCACTGGCCCCGTTTACTACGATGAGTAGAGTCGTGTGGACAGCCCCTCTGTTAGCGTGGTTATAATGCTGTCGAAGAATCATACGTTATGAATTGGCCGAGGGAGATGTTCCATAAAGTGATTGTATGCCTTGGTAATTTTAGTTGAAATTATACCGTTTACAAAATCGTCATATTATCAAGAGAGGATATGTCAGAAGAGCGGTTGGTTGGAGGTTCAAGTCCCAGTCACGGGGCTGATTATCTTTTGAAGACATTAATCTACATTTGCCATATCAACCCAGGTGTAGAAAATAAGCATGCCTGGTAATAAGAAATGAAGGGAATGAAGTAATGGTCATGAAGATGTAGGCGCCTTGAGCATCTACTGAACATTCTTTGTGATGGATTTGGGTTCAATGTAGATTTAGGCTTAGCTATCAATAATGTTATTATTGAATAACTAATTAATTAATTAATGAAAGACCTGTGGCCTAGTGATCAACGTAATTTGATTGATTTTCGTCTAGCTTTACGATTTAAATTCAAACAATTCACCTAGCTATTTGGAGAGATAGCTTGTGCTTTTCAATGGCCGGCCTAATGGATAAAAACAAGCAATGTGAATGGACCTGACCCGCTGGTGGACGATACAAGGATCTGTCTAAAGTTATCAAGTATTAGGGGATAATTACAACGACCTGATCCTAGTGACTGGCTTCTGACGATCTCTATTTTCATGATCGTATTTAGACATTCATAAAATCCTTGTTGATTGCAAATGATTTAACGATGATCAATGCAAAAAAAGATATACATATATAATGAGTTTTTCCTTTTTCTTTTTCTTCTCCTATTATTGTTCTCCTTCTTCCTCTTCCTCCTCCTCCTCCTCTTCTTCTTCTTTTTCTTCTTCTTTTTCTTCTTCTTCTTCTTTTTCTTCTTCTTCTTCTTCTTCTTCTTCTTCTTCTTCTTCTTCTTCTTCTTCTTCTTCTTCTTCTTCTTCTTCTTCTTCTTCTTCTTCTTCTTCTTCTTCTTCTTCTTCTTATTTTTAGAAGAATGACAATTAAAAACGACCATACAAAAAGGATATGATTTTGGTTACGAAGAAATATAGATAAGGGGTTTGTCTATGTACGCATTAGCATTATTGAGTTTTTTTTATTCATTTGATATAATTTTCTCAATCTCTTATGGTATGTTGTTTATACAATGTATTCTATTTTTTGTAAATTTGTATGTACAGGGCTCTTTTGTAAAGCAGGCCTTTGCCACTGAAAAGCCTACCTTGTTTTTGAATAAAACTGAATAAATAAATAAATAAATGATTTCATTTGTTTTTGTTGCGAGGGTGGGGTACAAGAGAAGTAAATAGGTTATGTGTTTGTTTTATTTTTGTTGATAGATTCATCCGGCCGTTTGAGGGCCACGGCCTGATAATTGACAACTCAACATAATGTTGTATTGGTCATTGACCGATCTAGGAGCCCATATCTACCAAGAAAAGACCAGACACCCCATCCAAAGTCATGATTTACCTTTAAACATAATTGCTTTCGATCCACAAACGCTCACAAATAGACAGATAGTTCAATATACAGCACTGATAATAAATGAAGTAAAACGATAATGACATTGATATTTTCCTTCGAGAGTGTAATGTGCGTACATTTCATTACACATTACCCATATGATTTTAAATGTCAAGGAGATTTATAGTTTTGGGTAGATGAATGTCATTGCGGTTTTACATAGTTTTGATAACATGCATTTTCTAAAGACTAACTAGTGACAAGGAAAAGTTCCCAAGAGTGTTTATTTACGTAAAATATATTTCCCTGAAGTTCCAATTTGAAAGGAAATGACAATTCACGTTTCAATCTACAAAGGAGGAAAAATACGACGAGAAAAATCTTTCTCTCTCTCTCTCTCTCTCTCTCTCTCTCTCTCTCTCTCCCTCTGCCCCTCGCTCTTTCTATCTCTCTCTCTTTCTCTCTCTATCTCTCTCCCTATGCCCCCCTCTCTCTCCCCCTCTCTCTCTATCTCTCTCTCTCTCTCTCTCTCTCTCTCCCTCTGCCCCCCTCTCTCTATATGTCTCTCTGTATATTTTGTCTATCTATTTATTTATTTATCTAGCTATCTGTCTGTCTATCTTTTTACCCTCAGGAATATACGAGGATTTCTGTTTGATTGACATCAATAAGTGACCTCCTTGGAGTAGCACATTGTGATGTATAAAGCTAGACTATTTTTGAGATCGTATAACGTGGACAAATAAACATTTCGACACCTTTATTTACCTGAAAACTATCTATTTTGTATGGGTTTTTAAACAAAACAAGGTACAACCCATCACGTACCTTACGAAAAAGGCTTTATTTTTTTCTCTCGCGGAATTGGGTAGATGCCCAGTAATGTCGCTTGTGCATTCATAACTATATATAAGGGCATATGAACCCCTATCATTTATCTAAAGTAAACTGTCTGAGAGTTTTACATACAAATGCTTTATAACTAGGATTTAAAAAAACCTATTAGTATTACAGAGTACAATAATGACTGCCTATTTGGTATGTTTGATGTATGCCTATTTCTTGTCGGTGAAAGTTTACAGGATTTATATAATTGTTGAGTTTTTAGATGACGGTAGTCAAAAATGAATTAAAAGGAACGTGTAACTTGTAACCATATTACTGTTATAGTTATACATCAATTGGAGTTTTACTTTACTAAGTAATGTAAAGTAATTTTAGGTAAATAATCTAAATTCCTTTTCACAATTAAGTACTTTATTAGCGGATACAAGTTTGCAATAAAAGTTTCATAATATGAATTTTCAAAATCTGTTTGAGATAGGCAAGTTTAAACTGAGGCAGATACGTTTTCACTATGCCTTGATTACTTGAAAACATACTTATTTCAAACCACTTTTTCCCCTTTGTTATCGCTGGAATACAAGGTGGGTTTATAGTAACCACCACCCCCCCCCCTCCCCCCCCCCCCCCGCAACCGGATTGACGTATAGCAGCCCCATATATGATATTACGGATAGGATGTTCCGTAGGCATTTGGGGTCCTGAGATGTCTTGGTATGCCAAGAAAACCTACGGTAAATCACATTGAATTAATTTTTTCATCAAAACCGATATCGTATTGGCATTTTGACAGCAAGAACGACATTCGTTTGAAATGTTATTATGTCGTTCGACAATAACATGACCTCTTTGCAAAGCTTAGTACGAAAAAAAAAACACTGCATAATTTCGACAAAGTATATATCTAAAAATAAACTTTTATGAGGAGGGAGTGTTACAGGGTATATTACCAAAATGGGTAATGTTTTTGGAAAGTTTTTAAACTTTTACATTTTCTTCTTTCAATATCTTCCTCGAGTATGCTCGACCCCTTTTCGTATTTGCCAATTTGGCGGCACAAACAATAAAGACCTACTTGTACGTTTCAAGCTGTTTCACATCGTCCAATAATTCCATGATATCTTACAGTGCATATTCGACAAATATGGAATAGAACACCTAAATATTACATGGCCAAAATGGGTGTTTGGGTGTGTTTTTTGACAGCGTAGGTAGATGCGCATTCAGTCGAAGACTGCTTACATCCAGTATATGAAAGGTTGATAAACCTTTTCACTTTTCAACATTTCCCTCGACAATACTGGACCCCTTAGCTTATGCTTCCAGGTCATCTCAAGAATCAACTTGGCCAAATATTTATCTTTCTGTCTCCCCTACCGTTTCGCTGACACCGCCTCCAGTTGTACACATCCCTCAACAAACATCCAGTCGACCTTAACCGGTGCTCACGTGGAACAGCGAACCCATGTTACCGATTGACAGATTGGATTAAGTCTCGACGTCAGAAACTACTGCCATGTTCCCAACCCCAGACAGATATCTTGGTTATCATCTATGGGCGTTGTACGCAAGATGGGAAGAAAGATGTGGGCCTGATCGCTTGCGATTCTGTTTGTCTGTTGAGTCCATTGTTTCCGAAGATAACGTCGCTAGAAAACTCATATGGCAATTGGCCAAGAGCAACATGTTTATATTTTCATATTTGCATTTGTTTTAATATGCAACATGGAATATGAGGCAGACATAAGTAACATTAAGTAAAACTGTTAATTCTTTAATGATAATGATAACAACAATGATAAGGGTTTTCTATTTTTATATTTTCATATTTGCATTTGTTTTAATATGCAACATGGAATATGAGGCAGACATAAGTAACATGAACTAAAACTGTTAATTCTTTAATGATAATGATAACAACAACGATTGCTGGTTTTCTTCTAAAGCGCTATAACTAATTCAAAACTGATCAAAGCGCAATACAGAATAGATTGTTTAATACGTGATTCACCCAAACTGAGTCAACAAAATAATAAAGCTATCGTTTGGCTTGAGATTTAAAAGTGTATGTTTACATTGCCATCAACATGATCAAAACGCTTAATACACTGTGGTGCATTTGGAAATGATTATGCGTTATTTGATTATCATAGGTGTAAAGACTATGCTTATACCGCCAGACCTCCCTCTTCCTGTTTCATTGCTATCAAAACGCTGAATAGGCTCTCTGAAAATGATTATGCATATTTATTCGATTAACTTTATTAGGCACATGATAGTTATATACAGAAAGTTTATACCAGCAAAACTCCCTAGCCCTCTTATATCGTAAAGCCTGAACAGGATTTCTGAAAGAGAAAAATGATAATGCATTATTTGATTAACATAGGTGAATAGACTTTGCTTATACCAACAAATCTCCTCTCGCCGTTACTCCGTAGCTATCTCATACCGATTAGCACTTCTGCCCTCTCTAATCAGGGTTATCCCCGTACCCCTATAGATTAACTCTATTGCTCATGACGAGGCATTATGACCTTCCGTGATGTTCCCTGTGTTAATCCTAGATAATCAGTCAATTGGCCCAGAGTATCTTCTACCAGTTGTGTTCATACAAGATTCTTAGCATGTGAGGTTCATGATTAAAGATAAGGCGAGTTCTGGTTTAAAGGGCAAGTCCACTCGAAAAATAACTTTCTTTCAATAAAAGCAGAAAAATCAGACAAACCAATCAAAAAAAGTTTGAGCAAAATCGGATAACTAATAAGAAAGTTATGAATTTTTGAAAAAGTATATAAAACTATGGAACAATGAGAATCACAACACAATTTGCCAAGATGCTTATCAGTTTGTGACGTCATGTCCTCACAACTTATCAATTGCTTTATATAGTTTAATCCCATTAATTTCCCTTTTTATCCCACAAAACTTGATTTCCCCATGCCTTTGCCCAGGTTATATCATTTGTATCATATTGCATGCATGACATTTCCCAAAAACTGTTATGAATTTTGAAGAATTGATACTATTTTCTGAATATTGTATTTCATAGTAATTGATTTTTATATAAATAGTTTATCAAAATTCAATTTTTCATGATTAAACTGGACATAAATTACTCTTTATTTGTGCATCCACACATTAAAATATTACTAACAATCTAACTTGAATGCTGGTGTGAAGAAATAAGACTCTTAGGGTGAAAAAAGGAAGTTTATATTATCAATATAAAGAAAATAATTAGTGGATAGTGAGGACCATACGTCACAGACTTATGAGTGAGTTGCCAATCTGTGAAGTGATTTTCAAAGTTTTTCATGTCATTACAAATTCACGACTTTCTTATTAGTTATCCGATTTTGCTCAAACTTTTTTTGATTGGTTTGTCTGATTTTTCTGATTCTATTGAAAGTAAGTTATTTTTGGAGAATTTTGGAGAATTCTCACAGAATCAAATGAAACTTACACTGAATGTTCAAGATTACAAATAAATGTCATTTGCCAAACAATTTTGGTAGAAATGTATACTGGCTGAGTAATGAGCATAGAAAGATTAGGAAATCAAGGTTAGTATAACCCCGACACCATTTGTGTAGTCCCATATACATCTTTCTGTGTACAGTGCTCGTTACTTTACCAAGACTGGGCCAAATTTATTATGAGTTTGATGACTCCAGAACCTTGCAGTGCACACCAATACTTATATGCTACATGATCAACTGTTTCTGATCCATTCCACACCTTTTCGTTCACAATGCAATCGGATGACCAGAACTCACCTTTATCTTTAACTTTAATTAACCTGAGGAAGATCGGCTGAAGAGTAGTGCCAACCATTACATAACCACTATTGATACGAAAAGTCTCCCAAAATATATGATATACCAAACCATTATTACCTTAAATTATGCAACTGGTATTATTATGTTATAACCAATATGTATTTCTACTATTATTAATTGAGAAAATATGCCGTAATATGCACAAACTCGTGATTTAAACGATACAGTACATGTGTTTGATTGAACACAATTTCTTAATAATTGAATTGCGTAAACTTATCACGAATATAAATGAATGAATAAGAAAGAGAGCATATAAAAAAGGAAATATATCAATTGATATTTTGAATAAATTGGTAAAGTGAATATAATTATCATTCCTGTAAATCAAAAGAAAAATAGTTACATGTTTTATTGTATATGTATATATTTGGAATATCGGTGATAAATTCACCAGTCTAAACGCACAAACATGACCTACCGTGTTGCGTATCTTTAATGGAGCAAATATTTCTACACACGAACCTGCGAATTAACAAGGATTAAAGAATGCAGAAAATCGCGAAATCATGATCAAAAACACATTTAGTGAATGGAAAAGATGTCCAGAAGTTATCTGAGAGATATGAGTCTTGGAAAGGCCTCCCTTATAATTCAAAGAAGATTTATTCTTCAATTTGCCAATTATCCATGAATAAGATCTTATATCCACTTTGTCACCGTTACTCACTTGACATGCTTGAAGAACTGAGATTATTATAAATTATGTTCCCTATATTATGAAATACTGATTCTATCATTCAAGGGGTGTTATTTCTCAGGGTTTTTTAAAGCTACTCACACACAAAATACAGAAACACTAAGAGCCTACATGTATGTTGTATAGCCCATAATTTTGTGGCAATTATCGTTATGTAGAAAGAGTAATCCATATTGCAGCATCTAACCAAAATGGCCTTCAAATTGGCTAGCTAAAAAAAATCATTTGTAAAAATCAGTACACTGAGTCGCGTACACCTGTATGGTGAGAAATACATAATAATGTAAAGTATTAATTGTTTTAATTGTATTAATTTTTTAGAATGAATCAATATATAGTGCATTGAGTTCCTGGCATAACGTAAAGTTCTAGCTTCGATTAATTACACGATAGATGAAGTATATTCTAATGTTTCTTGTATGTTATGGTTTTAGAATACATTTTGTTCTTTATTGCTATTACATGTATGCCTACCAAATATTCCGTAATGTAAATCATAAATGACGAATAAAATCAATCAATAAATCAATCATTGTATTTCCATTCTTTTTAATGAAATCACCAACATGGCCATCATGTATATACTTCAGAGCCAATTTGACAATAATGTACGCGATGACTCAGTAGTAGAACAATGGTCTCGTAACCGGGAGGTCACTGGTTCGAGTCCAAGTCGATGCGCTATAGTGCCCTTTGGTAAGGCATTATTTCCTATTCCCAAGTCTCTCGGAGAGGACTAAAAGCCGTCGGTCGCCTGATTGCTTACGTACAAGCATACACATGCTTTCTCAGCAGGCATGTATAACAAATTAATTAAAAAACGTGAAGATAAATAAAAAGGCTATAAGGGGGTCACTTCCATATTCCGTAATGTTTGAAACGGCGTGTGTTTACAGTGAATATGTTTATGACGAATGTGGAAAATGTGCATCATATAAACTTGTTAGTTCTAATGAGCATCTAGTGGATCAGTGCCAAAGAATGACTAATATCACGAAAACAATCTTAGACGAAAACATGATTGAGGCATGTATTCATTTAATGAATTATGGAGGTAGACAACTTCCTGCTCTGTTGTGCCACTCCCCCCCCCCCCCCCACCGTTTATCCCCATGTATTCTTATCCCCCTCTTCCTTTCGGCATAATTATCAGGAGTGGTATTTATGCTATACGATGTATACATTTGTAAAAATGTGTTCAGTACAAGTTATTGTCTTGCGGCCCCACTGTACTTCTTGAAGCTACTTGCTCCCTCTATATAGAAAGCAGGCCTAATCGGTGACCATTGGTCCCCCATGATCCTCTTTTTCTTATGTTAATTGAGAGCTGAGTTGATGAGATAGCCACCTGTCAGTGATCACCATGGGTGGTCTAATCCCTCCTAGCCAAACTAGTACAGACGGCCTTTATAGCACTATATAGCTTTGTGGTTGCTTCATTTATTTTTTTAATGAGCAATTAGTTAAATTAATATATACCTCTCCCTGTCCACACTCCCATACACACTTCATACTCGGATTTCACTCCCCTCCCCCAAACGGTTGCAAGCAGTTTGAGATGACTGGCGAAGCATAGCGCATCTAGAGACAAATCTTAAACTGCGCATGCGCTCGATGACCGCCAAACTTTCGAGCAATAACGTGCGTGCAGAGACGGAGTGTCTATCGCTCACCATACACATACATGTAGTATGCATACGAACCAACACGTAATATGAGCAGATGCTTTTCACGACTTATCCCAGACTTAAACAGGTGTCGTTTTTAATATAATTCCTATGTGCGTGTAAATTGTAATCGAAATGGCTGCAAAAGGAAGCATTTCTAATTTGTTTTCATTCAATGCGGTTAAAAATTACTGATCGTTTATAAATGAAAGGAATGGACAAATGCGACCGTCTGCTTGTGGTCAACTTGGCTTAACCTTAGAAACAAGTTTCTTTGCAAGGAGAAAGTAGCGAAATCGTGAACGTGAGTGAATAAATGTGTGTGTCAAGTTCGCGAGCTGCTGTTCGACTTCATTGAACCAACTTTATTGAACCAACACAGATCATCACGGGTGGGAACAGAACAATTTCCTGCGTTGACAAGGTATATAGGCGGGGTACTGAAGACAGAGACGATCGCCTTTCTGTTTTGAGTGCTAATTGTTCCGACTTCACACTCAGTGTCATCATTCACAGACTCGACTCGATAGTCTTGCTGCCGCTCGTTTAAGTTTAGGGGGCAGCTAAATAAAGACAACTCGGGAATTAGGGACAACAGAACTTTTGCGACGTGAGATCTTTTTCTTTTTGAGGAGGAGCTTCGCGCGGATTGATGACTCCGTCGCTTGGCGGCTGGATGAAAACGCGCGAAAAGAAGGGACCACAAATTATTTAGTCATCGCGATTACTCGATGGATGTGAACTTTACGTTATCGTCTGCTTTGCGAATCGCTTCTTAGGTCGTGTCTTATTTGCTTCTAAGGCTAGGATTGCGCTGCATTATGACTCCATATCTGTGATAATTACAGCACAATGACAAATAGTATGTAATCATTGAGTATTTTTTGTTTTCGAGTATGGCTGGGATCTGTTAATGCCAATCATTGTCGTTTACTGGCATGACTGGAATGTGACAGTTTATTTGACAGCTACTTCGCTCCTTCACTTTCAATCTTCGGAATTTTGGAACCCTACGGTTCGCTTGGCGGCTCCCACCGTTCTTGAAAATTAGGCCTACCCGTCACTCATGGATCATGAATAAAGGCACGAGGACGTCTTTATCAGGACCTAAGTATAATATGTTGTGAGTTATGTGTCAATAACGGTAGGCGGAAACTAAACGTACTGTAACATACATCGGAACTTCGTTAGTAGCCCCAGCGGTTGTTTAATGGCTCGTCCGTAACTTTGATGAAACCATGAACATGATTGACATCTAGAACAAATTCCCTAGTTGCTCAGCGAATTTCCTGTCTTCAAGTTCTACGAAAACCCCTTCGAAAAACCATACGAAGTAATGCTTCGTTATCAAGGCAAGAATGACAAATTTGCCTTTATCTTTTATTTACTTTGAATAATTTACTTGTGAATAAACTTAATAAATTTAATCTGTTTAACTCAAGACTGCAGCATTGGGTTCGTGTTTTACCGTTTCAGACCTTGGTTTAATAGGCCTATATCTGTATGGATGTATTCCAAGCTCTCTACACTGAAGTGCAAATTTAACAATTTTATGGACTTATTTTGAAACACAAGCTTTCGTCATCTTGAAAAATGGAAAACAATAGTCGGAGTGTCGACGGTGACTTGGAAAACCTCGTCATCAAAATGGACGACGTAGAGGAGTACAGTGTCGATCGCGAAGTCGGAAAGGACTGCTACGACGATCTCGACAATGATGACCTCGACGATATGGTGCCTGGACCTACCCCAATCAGTACTAACAGCACCAGGGTTGAGATCAACCAGCACGACCACGACTGTATACCAGTTGAGAAAATTGGAAGTTATACGGACATGATCTTCTCTCTGTGTTTGACAGCCTTGGTAAGTACATCATTATGTCGGTTGTGACTATTATTGCTCCAACTTGAACACAGATTGCAAAATTAAAAAATGTCACCTCAATACCTGTATATCCTGTATATCCCATATTGTAAATCCCATAGAAATCCTGTTTGCATTTAATACATAATACGTAAATGGTGAATGTAATAATTTGATGGGCATTTCACGTATGTCAGTAGGTGGTGGACAAGTCTTTTGAAATTGCCTGAGGTTAATTGGATTTTCGAAAGTCCTAGCGATCGTTTGTTTGCCAAGGTCAATTTTTCAAAATTAGACGACCTCCTAACTTCATCTCTAGACGAAAAACTGTACCCAATCCTCACCTTAATATCATGCTATACCTCACCCTAAACTACACGTGTGATGAAAAATAAAGCTCGGAGGATAAAAGTTGGATAAGATCAGTTTTTCTAAATACCCATTTTGCAATGCTATATCGTAAACTGGTTTCACGGAAAACAGTTATATTCGTAATGAATAATATACATATTTTGAGGGATATATACTAAGCATTAAAATTTAGCTACAATTGTTTTTTTGTGTTTTTTTTTCTCATGTTTATTCGCCTGTACTTGTACTTGGAACTGGTGGGGGGGGGGGAAACGTACAAAATATAACCACCAGCTCCATATTAAACTCTTAAGTTGACCTCATACAATCTTATTACAATGTAGGCAATTTGTTTTTAAACATTACCAAACAAAAACAAAAATAGACAAGACAAAATACGTACAATTTACATCGAAAGTGAAAAAATACAGACAGACAATTGTTTTGTTAATGATAACGAGCAATTACTTTGTCGAAGGCCTTGTCTAATAATCATTCGATTATGCCCAGGTTTGTTTCGAATACATATTCATTAATGTCATCTCCCAACAAAGCATATCCTTTTTAGGGGGGAGGGGGGTGTTGTTGTTATCGTCTTCTCTTTATTTGTTTTAATTGGTCTTTGTTTTGTTTGTTTCATTGTTGTTCTGTTTTTTCTTAGTTTCGTTTTTGTGGGTTTTCTTGTAGAGGTGTACCTAAGGCAACTTCAATAGCTTTGAACAAGCATACAATGACATATTATACAATCCGCACACGATTTCTAACCGTGAAGCAAATATCAGAAGATCAATAAAGTCATACATTTTTAGATATTCCAACAAAATTTGGTTATGACTTATGACCAAAATAAATTCCTGTTTCTTAGGCTTAAATATTTTATCAATGATGCAAATTAAAAAAAGAAACCTCCTATTTTCAAGGGTTCAATGCTTACATTGCGTTCTAATATGTATTTGTCTTATTCTATGAATTGTTTTACTCTAGATTGGTAATGACTCTCAAATTATATGTAAATATTATGATTCTGTTTTGATTCAATAAAACATAACCTCCAAAATGTGATGCACATTGATGCTCCTGAGTCGACTTGTTGAAAGTTTGTACTATCGTAGCTGGTCATATTGGTTGCATCTACACGCTCCTCCCTCTTGAACCGATGCAGGTAGTGTACACAATAACAATATTTTGACTGTCTGCGGGTGAAACTTACCACAGACAAAGTGAAACTTTTAGTCACATCCGAGAAAAAAAACTCACTTTAGGATGATATTGGTCTCTGTTTCCTCCATAGATTGATCAAGCGAGTGTTTCTCATTAATTTTCTGGCAGGCCGTTAGATGGTCACAGTTATTTGTTTACTTATTTATTCTGTTGTTGTTCCTGGTATAGTTTGTCCACAATTGTTCGAGATAATCTCAGGCTTGATTAGTTAATAAAAATAATAGCTAAGAATAACATTTGATCTTTGTTTAGCTTGGCAATGTTCCTAGGAAAGGCCTAAAATAAGTAACCTTTTCTGTTTCAATTTGTCACCGTTCCTCCCATAGGCTATACCCCAAGTCCAATCTTCTCCTCTCTATCCCTCTCGCGTATGAGGCCTGTTCCTCCCTCATTAATGACACTTTCTCCACTAATTATCCTGCAACTTCCCCCCCTCTCTCTCTCTCTCTCTCTCTCTCTCTCTCTCTCTCTCTCTCACACACACACACACACACACACACTCTCTCCGTCTCTTTTTCCTTCCCTCCCCCCCCCCCCTCTCTCTCTCTCTCTCTGTCTCCCCCCCCCCCTCTCTCTCTCTCTCACTCTGTCATCTCTCCAGCTTCAATCATGCATCATAGTTACATACAGGCCGAAAACTTCCGAAACTGTATTTCGCCCCCCCCCCCTCCCATTCAAGAGTATTAAACAAATACATGTAAAATTTGAACAATCAAAATCAAGAAAGGGTAATCAGATTACCAGTAAATATTTACATTCCTTATTGAGTGATGTATGCCTACATTCTTACTTGCATGTCAGTACCCCCAATAGTCTATAGTACAAAATCGTTTTGTTTTAGAGCCAAAAGATATTTATAAAAAAAAACATGCCAAGCATTAAAAAAACACACTAATAAGGAAATAATGTTCTCTTACATTCGAGTTTGATTTTTGATGTCCCCGCACAGCTGGGAGCATAATCTCAGATGGAATCTGAAGTTTTAACAGTCCTGTACTTGGCAAACTCCGTTTCTACGTAGGGAGTTTGCCCAGGCACCCGTGGAAACTTGGCAGATTTCCCAAATAGCCATCATCATAATGGTACATTTTTGTGAATCCGGTTTTTCATGTATCCATCGTCTGATCAAGGAGGATCTGATGAGAGTATAAATTAGTACCAAAGCTCTGTGTTTGTTGTTGTTCTTGCTCCTGTTGTTTTTAAAGTAGATACTCTAAGACAATCCCAAATACTGAGATAATTACATAAATAGAAAGCTTTTAACCCCCATAATAACACCAAATGGTGTCAACCCGACAAAACAAGTTTAGAATAATGAATTTATTTGAGTAAACTCTACCAAAATATCTAAGTCTGAAACCCGGAAGTGCACGTAGAGTCGGGCCTCTATCCGTGACGTCACGAACGGGAGTCATGGGCTCAGTGAGAGTGAATGGCAGTGATATCCCTACGTAAATGCTGTCCTGTCAGAGCTTAGATTTGTTGTTGTTAAGGAGTATATTTGATGGATTTTCTGTTTTCATTTGAATGAAGAATAACGAAGCAACATTTTCCAGTCGCAGATTTCTTTTTATATCCTCATATTCACCTATTTGGTAGAGATTTAAGACGAGTTTACTGCTTAGGAATTAAAGTTAAATTGTGCACTTATGAATAGGCGGATGCATTATATTGTCATCAGATGTACATGAGCAGTTTTGTAAAACGAATAGGTCTAGAACTATGATAGTACTTATCATAGATGTGTGTGACTGCCTCAAAAACTTTATGTTGTAAAACATCAAACTTGAACGAGATCATGCAAGCGCGCTTCCTCTATAATATTTTGGCGAGTGATGCGGCTCTTGCATGAACGTTCGTGAAGCGAGCAGAATCGGGAGGTAAGACCAAGCCGCTGCTCTAGGCGCTGCTTGCTTGTGATGGAACGTACGTGCGCTAGTTATATGTTTATCGGCAATTGCAAGAGAATGAAAGCGACGTTGCCAGCTAAGAAAAACAACTAACAAAGACTTGCTCCTGACTACCGGTGTCAGAATTGGTAGATGAAGGATGTTCAGGGCCAAGGAAGGCGAAAGACATGGGAAAAAGGAAGAAGACCATCGGAAGATCGCTGTAGTGTATGGTAATGAACTGTGCATGGGTAGACAGCTACTGTTCACTTCCGTGCCTGCATGGGCCGATTTCAACACCAAAACAAAAATTACATGGTGAAAATATCGACTAATAGCACATCGTTGGCATGTATATGTCATAATTTTTAAAAGGGGAATTGATATTAATACTATGAAGTACTAGGGGAAGGTAAAGAATTGTACATAGAATTATTATTTATTTGACTTTTCAGCCTTTGAAACAAAAATATGCAGAAAATCGTATCACTCTGCACATGTTTGCTATGGAACATCCGGGTACGTGAATATACTGTCTCCCGGACGTGAGGTCATAAATAGTAGACCAGCGCCGTGACTGATTTTCTATGCAAAGAGAGGCGGATATTTTAGACATTTCAATTGAGGATTTCGAGTAGACAGAATTTTTTTGTGATATACTAAGTAATTGAAAAACTTAAAAATAACATATACTTGCCGTAGGTAACAAATTAAGGGACATTTATTTGCTTAGAGTATCAACTTTAACCGTTTGAGTGTAATAATTTTTTTCCATATTCATGAATCTTGGCAGATTGCCAAAACGCAAAATCTAATGGTACATGTTTGTATCAGTTGAATGTATTCATTGTCTGATGGATTATATCAAAGCTTTGTTTTTATCCGGCTGTGTATATTGTCTGGAAGGGGTCCCATTTTCTGTTTATATAAAACTATATGCCCTCTGTGTTTGTTAGTGAAATGATATAGAACGACTTATATAAAAGTGGCACACGGCATGCATACACAAAGGGCGACGTCCTCTTCTGCATTACCATAAGGGAAATTCAGATAGTATTGTGTTACATTCTGTAGAGGCCAAGTATATCATATATTATAAGAAAGACAAGAAGTCGAATGGATTGTTATCTTCTTGAATTCTTCAACAGCTCATAGTAGGAAGTATGGTACAGACTTGGGGAGTCTTGCTCGTTATCGAGATCTAGCTATCATTCGCCTGTACAGTATGTAGGAGTAGTCACTCGTGTTGTCATGCCCTAGCTGTTGTTGTTGCTGTTGTTTTATAGTGGTACATTCATTAACTCGCCATTCAAGACTTGAGGGTTCGAACCCTAGCTCAGCACTAACGTCCTATGGCAAGACATTAGTCAACATTAATTTGCCACTCTCTCCCCAGGTGTAAATGGGTACCTTACAATTGCTTGGGTAATGGGGAATATGATATTAAATTGCATGGCCCGCAGAAGAAGAAAAGCATTGATGCTCATAAGGCTACCCTTGATAATTAACATTAATATTATTATCATTAAATCTATTTTTATTATAATTATTATATGTATGTATCGTCATTTTACTTTAATTATTATCTTTTATTTATTAGTATTTTAACCATTATTATTATTTACATTACAATTACCCGTATTATTATTATTGTTGTTGTCATTATCATCATCAGTATATATACTATTCGTACAAATCTTATAAAGAATCAGAAGTGAATGCAAGTTGTTTGTCTTAAAAAAACCTAGAGGAAATGGATGGTCCATTAATTTTGTAATGTCTATCACATTCTTTCCCACCTGCTCAATATAACAGCAACAACAAAAAACATTAAACATGGTGTAATTAGCATGATGCAACAAAGTTCAAAGTTCCTACCGTTAAAGGTTTGAGTATGTCAACACAGCATACCAGGACAGTCAGGAAACGAGTTATAGGAGTCGAGTTCGCGAGGATACGGAGAGGGGTTGGAGAGGGGGTCGGGAAGGGGGTCGGAAAAGGGGGAAGTTGTGGAGTTAGGCCCTGTTAAGAACTTAACCAGCCCTGCTTCTGGTGTAGTATCAACTTGCAACAGACAGGCTGGTAGATAAATGCGTACATTTCTGCGATATTCTCGTCGTTTTATATGTACATGGAAGATTAGAACTTGAAATCCAACACACATACTAATAGGGGATGAAAGAATTGGCAAAGTATAGGAAAAGTCATGAAATACATGCTTTCCGAAACACTTTATCCCAAACATCCAATATATAAGAAGGACTATTTGATATTGCCTTGTCATTGAAATGTGTCATTGAACATATCATGCATTAATTGTGAGTAGGTGAGTGTATAGTTTTTGGTTAGATTGCATGTATGACAAACATATTAAACACAGCGATATGTTTTAATTACACATGTTCGATAAATCTCTTCATACAGCGTTTGGTATTGAAATGGAAAAAAATACCACAAATATTGATTTATTGCCATTCTCGTGTGCCCCTCATGTTGCTATACTACTACTACTACTACTACTACTACTACTACTACTACTACTACTACTACTACTACTACTACCACTACCACTACTACCTCTATCACTACCACTACTACTACTACTACTACTAATATTACTACCTCTACTACTTCTACTACTACTACTACTACTACTACTACTACTACTACTACTACTACCTCTACTACCTCTATCACTACCACCACTACTACTACTTCTACTACTACTACTACTACTTCTACTACTACTTCTTCTACTACTACTACTACTACTACTACTACTACTACTACTACTACTACTACTACCTCTACTACTACCACTACTACTACTACCTCTACTACTACTTCTTCTACTACTACTTCTTCTACTACTACTTCTACTACTACTACTACTACTACCTCTACTACCTCTATCACTACCACTACTACTACTTCTACTACTACTACTACTACTACCTCTACTACTTCTACTACAACTTCTTCTACTACTACTACTACTACTACTACTACTACTACTACTTCTACTACTACTACTACTACTACTACTACTACTACTACTACTACTACAACTACCACTAACAAGACCACTACCACTTATACAAATAGCACTACCACTACAATAATATGGTATTCGAATATTTATGACAAACAATAATGAAATAACTATGTTTTCAATTACTGATTATCTTAGTTTCGATAATATTTCTGTTCAGATCCCCTTATCTTATATGTGTATGGTTTTGATATTTTTTGCAATAATCTAGGTATTTGTCTTCTTTTTTAATATATTTCTTTAACCTACAGATATTTCCGTTGGCAACTTCAACAAACCATTACGAAGTGGCAGAGGTAAGTACCGTGTATTAGTAAGTGATGTCCTAAGCTTTTAGAATGCACAATGAGTTCATTCACACTTCATATAATTAAGACTTGCATAATGATTAGTTCCACTCGCTAATTGTTTGGGAGTTGCATGTTAAGCATCATCACCACGACGTCATAATGTATTACATTTACCTGCATCCGGACCTGCGTGTTAATTGCTTACAAGCAGGCACGTAGCCACGGGGGGGGGGGGGAGGGGGAGGGGGGGGCACGTGCCCCCAAAATTTCCAGGATCGGTTGAACTTTTTTAGACCCCCTTTTTGTTTACCTCGATCGATTACGTGTATGTGCCCCCCCCCCCCCCCCCCCCCCCCCCAAAAAAAAAAAAAAAAACATCAAACTCTGGCTACGTGCCTGCTTACAAGAAACTGACGTATTAACTGATTTGAAAACAGATAATCAGAAAGTCCCAGATCACATTTAGGTTACACATTCAACCAACGCGGAAACGTTACCATTCAATAGTGTTGTTTGCTGAAGCTGGTAAGATATGGGAAGGACTCTCGAAAGTAGATAGAACGAGAAAGGAAATGCTAATACGAACCATTTCTAGAAAAATTAGTGTAACATGATTGCATTCATGGATTAATCCCGGCATTATATTCATTTCCGGTTGGCGTGGATATGATCTCTTACCGTGCTATTTATAGAGCACTTTCAAAAACATTCATCTCTTTCAGTACACCACGTTTGATGGAAAGCATGAACAACTATTTTTACCATCTTCTCATGTTGTTTGGTCATAGGCTTTTAAAGAAATTCGGAAGTATTTATAATTTTTCTTTGAGAAATACTCACTTGACATTAATACCTTAATGTTATTTTGTATGACAGACATGATTGAACCAGGGGCCAAGCATATTTGTGTTAACTGCATGTATTAATATGCTCTGAAAACGGATGAAATTTTGTTAATAAACAGTTCCAGTTTTGCCACATAATTTCTAAGTTAGATAAGCATACCTGAAATGTGTATGATAAAGAATTGATTAATTGGTTGATAGATTTATTATTTGACTGACTAAATTATTGATTAACCGTTTACTTGATTGATTGATTGATTGATTGATTGTTTTATTGATTGATTGATTGATAAATTGGATTTATTTATTCATTTGTTGTCAAATGTAATTAATAACACTTACTTTGACACTTTTACCATGGAATCGAATGATTAGATGATCAATTGGATGGTAAGAGTATAATATTGTGTTGATGAAGATATTATCAGGTCGAATGGTTTGCAATCTCACATCTACTCGCTTTTGTTTCTGGTCGTAACTCCCAAATTATTCTTTTAGATGTGACACTAAAGCCCTTTCCACATTTGCCACTCTCCACCCAGGTATAGTAAATGCCTGGTAGAATGTTATTCCTTGAATACTTCCAGCACCTTAAAAAAAAACGGTAATAATAACAATTTGTAGGCGCCTTAGGCATCCCCTGGGATAGATATGTCCACATTATGAATATTGTTATTATTATTATTATTATTATCAATCATTATTATTATTATTAAATAATAATAATAATAATATTCATTTGTAAAGCGCAATAACTATGTGGATATATTCTACTGCGCTACAAGAGCTCGTAAATGCTGTGCTATACAGTATTCTATATGAACAAGTGAGTTTTCAGTTTTTATTTAAAATTATCTAGTGATGGGGCTTTCCTTATTTCTAGTGGTGATTTATTCCATAATCTAGGGGCAGCACAAAGAAATGACCGGTCCCCAAGGGTTACTTTGGTTTTATATGGGGGTATTTGCAACATAAATGTGTCTTGTGTACTACGAAGGTTACGACCATGAGTTTGAGACTTGATATGCAACAATTCAGTAACGTAAACTAGGAGTTTGACTATTTAGAGCTTTGTAGACTATCATTAATATTTTTAATGTAATTCTCTGGCGAACTGGCAACCATAGTAGTTCCTTTAGAAGTGGGGTTATTCGAGAGAATTTTGGGAGACTGCAAATTAGTCGTGCACATGTATTTTGGACCCGCTGCAACTGGGAAAACAGTATTTACGATTGCGTCTCAAATTATAAATCATGAAATTATTACCATTACCATTATTACCATTATTATTACCATTCTCATTATAATTATCATTACTATTATTAGTATTATAATTATCATCATTATTACTGTCATTATTATCATATCATTATAATTATTTCCAAAGGATTTAAGAGACATCCTTGCACAAGAGTTTGCTAACATCGTGGTTTACGTAGGCTCGTACATCATGCTTCTCTCCGTGTGGCAGCAGCACTGTTGGTAAGTTTCACTTAGTAGGCCAGGGGGGGGGGGGGGGCGTTTCATAAAGCCGTTCGTAAAGTTACGCATGACTTTACGAACTACTTGTATATGAAGTGCCAGATAGGATGCTCAAAGTTTTTTCTGATATTTTCAATAACCTCAATTAAATTATGGCCAAAAATATACTTTGCCTTAAAAATGTTTGTTATCATAAGAATTTTAATCTACATCTGCACAATTCAACTTTAATTGATGTATTTCATAATGATTACAAGTCGTTCGTAAAGTCATGCGTAACTTTACGAACAGCTTTATGAAACAACCCCCAGGTCAAATAGATTTTCCGTTCCTCGTTCAGATTTTTTTTAAATGAGGAGGAAGGGGGCTCTATTGATATTGTGTATATACATGTACATAAAATTGCCACTGAGTAAATTTTAACACAAACGTTGTATCACAATCAAATTAGGAATCAATTCTATTTGACCTTATATGTGCCTACATGTCGAGAAGCATTTTTTTTCCTATCATTATAGTCACTCGTAGTTTGAAACACTAATTACTATTATTCCATAAAGAGACTTCCCAGTCCGTCTGCTTGCCGTGCATGGGATTAAATTACCTTTCATTTGAACACTTTACCATAATCAGTGCCCTGTTGTCAGTACGCCTAAGACATTTATCAATCAGTCTAATCACCAATTGGTCAATCTATGTTTTGACCTCTTGCCTACCTGTTGTAATATTCAATTTAAATTCAATTCAATCAAGCTTTCTTTTCTTTCACAAAATCAAAATAAACATATCATGAAATATTCACAATATAGCCCGGGAAAGAGGCAAGAAGTTTCCTATAAGACACAGGGCTTATGGTTAGGTTGCCATAATTATAATTAATGGTGCTCCTAAAGCTACCATCATCTGCCTACTAGCTCTGCAGTTAGTTCATTGATGGTTATTAACTGTGAAAATGAGGAAAGCATCGAACTAATGTGATTATCGCTTTCAGGAGATATACAATTTACGAACAATTATTGAAAAGGAAGAGAAAGTAATTATCCCCTTGACAAGCTCGGTCATGTGAAAAGATTGAGAGGTAAAACGTTTAGGCCTATAAATAGTAGTAACGGTGGTAGCGATAACCATAGGTAAATAGTTGATAATTAATGATAATTGGGGTACGATATTTTACTGACCTGGTTTACTTTCGATTGGTAAAAACCCACCCACAACATTCGATCTATTAAACCTTTTATCCTTTATTTGTTGTGCTTGTCTGCTAAAAGGAAGTATACTGTTATACTCTTGCAGGCGCGTACGCACAGGGGGGGGGGGGGTTGAACTCCCTCCCCTTTTACTTTTTTTTTATGTGTGTGTTTTGGAGAACCCCCCCTTTTGTTTTTGTTTTTAATTTAAAACAAAATAATAATTAAAAAACAAACAAAATGTGGCAATGGGTGACCCAAAAAAATTGACCTTACCCCACCCCCAACGAAAAGAAATATAGAACGGCCAAATTTTCAAATGTTTGGACCCCAAAAAAGAAAATATGTCCTCTCCCCCCCCCCCCCCCCCCGCTTATTCAGCGGCTGGCTCAGTCGTTGCGAAATTTTTGGGCGTGATTTTCAAAGTTTAACCTCCCCCCCCCCCCCCCCCCCCTCGAAAAAATCCTGCGTACGCGCCTGTACTCTTGTATGATATAATTCATCATATCAATCTTTCCTACAGGGTTTATATGACATCTATAGTTCATTTTCCTTTTCATATCTGTACCTTCCGTGAATATGTTAAGTGCTATATTCAACGCTTATCTTAATTGTCATTATTGGATTTATTAAAAGTAATCGTTTGTGAGTGACGAAGCAGTGTTACTTTTTCTTTCTTTTCAGGGTTTTTGCCGGCTTTGAACAGATAGGGGACACAATCTCCATCCTTAACGTGGTAAGAGGCAGTTAATATTTAAGTCTTTAACATTTTGTTATCATATCAGTACCGGTCGTATCCAGATGAATGAGCGACGGAGATAGCGTGTATACGAACTGAACCCCACCACTGATATCATTTACACGTGGAGACGCCACACTTGGTGCATTTTAGAATCACTGCTCAAGTGATGGAGGTGCTTCATGAACACATTGGCCCGAATTCACAAAGGAGGTTTGTCGACAAACCGAGGTTTATGTACGTCATATGACGCGTTTTGACGCGTTTTTTTACAAACCTGGTTTGTAAATAACAAAAGGAGGTTTGTCGAAACAAAAAGAGGTTTGTCGACAAACTTCCCTTTTGAATTTGGGCCATTTAGTTTGCCCTCTTGAAAAGAGAATACTTCCACCTGTGTTTCATAGAATGAACCACATAGGTGAACAATGATTACATAGCTGTCATCAGTAGTCTCGACGGGTCTACCGTGTATAAATGACCGTTATAAACCGCACATGCGCAGATAGTATCTCCGAAGCGGCTTATTGAGGTGGGATGCAAAATAAACCTTAAACTCACATATTAATTATTTCATGTTTAAAAAGTAATTATTCTCATCATCTTTATGCTTATTTTAAAGTTTGAGGTATTTTGTAACCTTTGAAATCACGCTCGCAGCTCACCAATAATTTAATTGTATATACTTTATGTCGACAAACGTGGCATCACTTTTATATTATTTAAATACCCTACATCGCAAAACTGGTGCTGTTGAAATCTTGACTTTTTTATTTTTAGTGGGTTAAAAATGAATGTTTTTCTCTTTTCCACATATAGGTGTTCCTGCTCTGTGTAACTTCATTGCCTTACTTTGTAAGTATACAAGATTTTAGTTTTTATATAGGCCTACCTCAGTAACACCGCCATACAGACTCCAAACGCCAAACCGACCCGTTCTTGGAGGAGTAATGTTTGATTTTGTTCGGTCTGTGGTCGGTTTGGCGTCGGCTCCGACTGTTTGACTGAGGAATTGCTTTGAAAATTAAACAAAAACGAGACTCTAACCCTGTAATGTCTAGGTTTGCTATTATGAACATTATGAGGCTGAGACAATAATATTAGACGTATATTGTATGTAAAAAGCATGTTGGGCTATAAAACAGACTGGACAACATATAAGGGTAGCCAGGAGAGAAATAAAAACATTGAATCGGAGAGGATGTGAAATTAAATGCAGGTGAAAATGAAAAATATGGTGCTTAAAGATTAAAACATCTTGAAAATATGTTGCCGAACGCATGATACGAAATATAACATTTTTAGCAAATGATAGACGAAGATAAAGACATGGGTGAGCAAGTAAGGGGGAGTGGTTAATGGGAGGGGATGTGAAGAACTGGCAGCTAGGCCACCAGGCAGGGTATATCTGATTACATTTGCATTTAACTAATCTGAATATTAATCGCGACACGTACATCCAATGAGATTAGCCCTCCGGAACTACTTCACGGCGCAAGCTGACACCCTCAATTACGCTGAAGATTTAACAGA
>JAVYIG010004814.1:30000-135000 GCA_035222895.1 Strongylocentrotus droebachiensis
ACACTAAAGGTTTCGATTCCGCACTGAAGGAGATAATTTGAAAGAACATTCACTTTGCACCCTCCTCACATTACAGTGTCAAAGTGATTAGTGGTGATTAGTCTGTTGGATTGTAGAATATTACTCCAGGAAGATGTGTGGAACCGAGGGATTTATCCCGCCAGGGGGAAGAACTTGAGGTGAACCTTGGTTCTTTCCCAGGGACTGCAAGACAAGTTATCATCACCCACGATTTTGTGTTTTATGTCCCAAATGTGATTGGATGCATATTTACCCCCCCCCCCCCCCCCACACACACCCTTTGTACCTTGCTGCAGTATATTTCAGGTTAGAAATGGAAGGATTGGGTCGTCCTGGTTTCAGATATATGGGTTGAAATTTATCCTAGCGTATATTCTTTTTCCATAGATTTGTTAATTGTCACGGCTGATTTTCTAGGGTTACTATGTGGAAGCAGTCTACAAGCAGAGACTATAATTTTACATTTCACCGCGATACCTGAAGCATTAAAGATGAAGTTGAGTTCTGGTCATGCGATTGCATTGTGAAAGAAACGGTGTGGAACCGACCAGAAAAGGTTGATCATCTAGGATATAAGTGTTGGTGTGTACTGCAAGGTTCTGGAATCATCAAAATGATAAGAAATTTGGCCAAGTCTTTGTAAAGTTACAAACACTGTACACAGAAAGATGTATATGGGACTACACGAACACGTGGCGTAAAAAGCCGGCCCCCCGATTTTTACGATGTTACATGCATATTTAGAATATGAAGGCATTTGAAGAGCCATGCTTTTCAGGGAACATGTCTTAACTGATGTTCTTCCACACTTGCATAATAAGAATGAGTAATGCTCACAAATTAGTTTTCACCTTTTCCCAGAACTCAACCTTCTCTTTAAGCTAATAAGAGTGGCTAAAGTACAGAGCGTTATGATTTTAGTTTCGTAATGCAGATATTGTTACGCTCAAAGGATGAAAATGTTTTTTGCATGCAAAATAATGTCGTATAGAGGTTAGTTACTCGAGTTTTTTTTATCTTCTTTTTGTTTATAAATAAAATTTGTATAGAGAGGTAAGTATATTATTGTAATAGGAGAAACAATTTCAAGGGAAACCTTTTTGTTCTTCTCCTTCTTCTTTCCTCATTCAGAAACCTTCCCTGGTAGAGTATTTGCTAGCCTTCGGGCTTCACACTTTATTTTCAGCATTAGCAGTAGCTGTGTCAAGACAGAGTGTACTCGCAGTAAGTAATGATCGTCTTAAATCCTCAGTTCATGAAGTCTCTTGGGTTGCCGTTGGGGTTGCCGTACATGTTTTAAAGCCCTACTGTTCTACTTGTAGCTACTTGCTCCCTCTATATAGAAAACTTCTCCAATCGGTGCCTGTTGATCCCCCATGATCCTTTTTTTCTTATGTTAGTTGAAAGCTGAGTTAATGAGATAGCCACCTGTCAGTGACCTCGGTGTGTGGTCTAATCCCTTCTGGCCCAGTAGTATTGACGGTCCTTAAGGGCAGGATATTTTACTGACATCCTTAACCACTGCTGTAATGTATTTTCGTTTACGCCATCTTTCGACGAAGGTGTACATGGATCTATTTCTGGCTCTTATACCCAAGCCATAGAACCCAAGCATCATCACGCGCGCGTCATCAGTTGATGATGCATTGTGGGACGTGGCTGTGGACACATCCGGGCATTGTGGGCACCAGATGACAGTATTCTTATATATATGAAGCTTTATCAGTCGAAAACCCTACCTTTAAAACTAACGACTGTTCTCCTTACCCCCCCCCCCCCCCCTTGTGCTCTAAAGAGCATTATGAATCAACTGTAATTATCATTAACCCTAATGCGCGAACAGGAATGGGTGTATTATACAAACAAAATGAAATGGGATCCTAAACACTATATCTTGGCTAATTAAGAGCTTCATAATCCCAAAATATCATCTTCAGGGAGACAACGCTTACTGTCTTATTGTATGATGTTACCACATACAACAGTAACAGGGAAGCCTTCAATGCTTTTGATTGTTCAGTTATAATGAATCTTTGTTGAAATCATGGAAGAGAAGAAATAAAGTTATATTGTGCTTCGCAGTTTCTATTAGTAATCCGAGAACTACCAATGTTTCCTTGAATACATAGAATAATATCAAAGGTTGCAAATCAGGAGTGGGAGAAACATTTGTTATGTATTTCCTTAAATGTATGCAAACATTATTACTTTTTGTTTATTTATAAAAACATGTAATCTAAACTTTATTTTTTCTCAGTTTTAGTTCTTTGTTAACTTATAGTAAATCAAGAAGAGAAACGAGTTTGTTTTAATTATTTGAGAGCACATTTATTTGACCATCGATTACTGAGATATCTGCAATTAGTGACATGTTTTCTTTTCTGGGGTTTGATTCTTCTGTTTCAGTCTTATATCTTCCTGATGTTTGTGATATTGTCCGGGTATAGTTCAGCGTTCTTCATGGCACTTTACAAGTACTTGTTCGGTATGTATGATTCATTAAGCCTTTAATCTCGATCATGATTTACAATAAGATGCATTACTATCTGGATTATTTTGATACACTATTTATCGAAACAAGTACAACTACTTTTACCGTTTTTATATCATGGAGTATAAAAACAAAAACAAACCAAAATAATCCATACTAGGATATGTACTTTTTGTATATACTTTGTTAAATTTCCTCCGTACTTGTAACCTATAATTTGTACATGGCCTCTCATGAAAACAGTTTTTATACTGAGAGGGTTACCCTGTTTAAATAAAAACTAATAAATAAAGAAAGAAAACGTTGTAGTCTGAATAATTTGTCACTTACTATAATCATTTTTTATAAATTATAAAACAATATGTCTTTTATGTATATTTTGGTATCTGTATTGTATATATTTGCATGTTAAATGTAAAAACAATAAACTCAAACTCAAACTCAAGTGAAGTGTATTATCACACAAGAGAGAATAACCACTTACGTGACATATATCGTATACCTTGATAAATTGACAAATTTCTAGCAACTTTTTTCTAACAATAACACGTAGTGATCAGGGATTTGGTTCCTTTGAAATAATTACATGGTATAACCGATTACGTCTATGGTATAACCCTGATTCTGTCTACAATTCACGTTTGATCAGTTGCTGTTGTGCCTTGACTATAGGCTATAATACAGACGCTGACACCATATTCACTTTTTGTCCATGTTGCATCCTATGTATTCTTTGGTACTTTGGCTCTTTATTAGCTCTTTATATAGTCATTATTACAATTATTCCCACTATAACGAGTTGTATGACTAGACTACACTATGAATATGACGGACAAAGAAAGAGGACAAAATATACAGTTCCTCAGGTAGACAAAGGAACATACCGTCACTGCTATTTAATATGTAAAAATGTGTAAAACAGGTGTCACATGCATATTCACCTGTTTTACTCATTTTTACATAATAGCAGTGAAGGGATTTTCCTTTATCTACCTGATTAACTGTATATGTTGTCCTCTTTCTTTGTCCGTCATGTTCATAGTGCTAGCACGTCAATCATTATCGTTGCAACCAAGACCCACCAATGTTGTATTCGGGAGCAGGAATCCCACTTGTAACTACAAACATAATTTATCAACAACAGGGGGCGCTGTTGACAAGTAAATCAAGCACCGAAGAAAGCTTGCCTCTCCCCAAACTATTAAAGGAACCCATACATGAAATGGACAGTTTAATAGTTGTATTGATAAGGCGATCTCATATTGATAAATAGCAACTGAAATGATAACAACAAGTGGAGAACAAATAAGATTATGTCCCCTATTTTTCATGCTTCAAATTTTATATATCTTTGATATAGTTTATCATTTAGTCTTCAATGTTTCTTATTTAACAGTTGGTTCAAAGCCAAATCGAAAGTTCTGGAGGCAGTTTTGGACTCGGCTGTCCGCCCGGCCACTCCCCAAAATGAGAATCATAGGTAAGTCATAATCTTAGACCACTCCCCAAGATGAGAATCATATGTAAGTCAGAATCTTAGGCTAAATATGCATCGGATAGTGATCTTTATACCAAAAAATCAATACATCATTTTCTTTCCTGTTTTATAAATTAACAGCAAATGTCTCAGAAATATGAATGAACTGAAAGGTGTCGTCATGTAATCGAACGTGACGTAATTTGGAAATAGATATTGAAAATAGTACAGTAAGTTTTAATTGGCCTTTAAAGGGGGACCTCGATGGTAATCGGTGCGGACGCCCCCCCCCCCTCCCTCCCCCTACCCCGGTCAAACGCCGACTTCCATACGAATATGTTTTTTTAGGTTTCAGGTATGTTTTTAAAATAGTAAGTGACAGATATCATGAGTTTATTAAGACTTCAGTTGTACAATTTGATTGTTAAATCTTTTCCCTGCCTTACACATTTTCTATATCATGAAAATTGGTTTTAAATGAATGGCATGTACTCAATCCGCAAAAAGGGTATTTCGTTTTCATAGAGGAATTTGTTAATACGGATCCCTGCGGCCCTTATTTTAAGTTTCTCTTTTTCTCATTTTCAACTGAGTTATGAATTCATAATGTCACCGTCGTTTATATAATTATATTTTCAATTTTGTGCGTGTACGAATTCTTCCCTTTACTTATGTATTGCGCTGTATACATTTTATTTTAATCTACAAATGGAAATAAACGAATGAACGAATACTAACAAAAAAAAATGATCAGGAAGGGAGGAACCAATCTCTATGTCACCATTTTGTTGTAGTCTATACCATTATTGTTGAGAAAAAATGTCATATTGAAATGTTATCAAATATTTCATTCTCATATTTTCATGTACGTGTATTTGTTTCTTTTAGCTCTTATGGACGGAGTGTTTGCAGTGGTTGGTATGCTCATAATGCTGAACCTCATGTAAGTATGCTCATTATGTTTGAGGCCGCCATCCTTGTCAAGCTTTGCTTATGATTGCGGTCTCCTGCACTTTAACAACATTATAGTTCGGATAATACTTTAAATTTATGATAATATGTTATGGAAATATTAAGTTTCGTTATTATATGAACATATATTATGTAAAAAAACATTTTGACATGAAGAAATTATTATTTTTTATATGTTGTATGATACCTTACATTTATATGTTCTTTGTTATTCAGTTATATTATATTTGGAAAAATGCAGAAATAAAATAAAATCAAAAATCAAAAATCAAGTATCTGTAAATCCTAATCAAGATATGAAAGTAAATCCCTTTACACACTTAATTTTCTAATACAAAAATGTGTAATGATACGATGGATTATTTTAAATGAATGTACGTTTTAACCTTTATTCATTTATGTAGTTTGTTTATATACATTTGTAATAACACAACTTCGAAAAAAGTGTAATTACTGGAAAGTTGATCACTCGTTTAAACAAAAATCGTGAATGTATACGAAGTGTCCATCCTTTTGCAAAAGAAGACATATATGATTAATTATTTGTCGTTTACTTGTATTCGTTACTTGACCATTTAAGCTAATAACGGAGTCCGGGTTTGCACGTGTGATCACGCTGTCTGTTAAAACTATAGGCTCATGTTAGTGTTGATTTGATAGAAAAATAACTAACATACGAGAACGCTTCCTTTCCTCTGTCAGAGGCGAGATGGCGCCCCATCATAAACTCGATGCGGCAAAGAGTTCTCGGCCACTCGACTCCCGACTCAAGGTGATCCTGTATCAAGAGAGGGAGATTCTCTTAGCACATGGTGCGGCCTTTGTTTCTACAGGTACAGAATGAGTGTAGCATGATCCTGCAAATACCTCTTCATTTTATTCTTCTTTGGGTTGATTTTGTTTGGAATAAATCATGAATATTAATTAGGCTTGGTGAATATGTGCCCCTTTTTTGTGTGCAAAATATCTCTCTCTCTCTCTATCCCTCATTAACTCACAGAGAAATATTGTACATGGCGGGGCTTAAACAAAATATTCTATTAGGAAAGGTGAAAGACAGAAAAGCGACAAAATGATGTCAAATTAAAAGACACCAGAGGTCTCTTGATTGATTTCCACGCGGAAAAGTAAAAGGTTTTGGGCCGAGAGTGAAGCCGAGAACCAATTTGGAGGAGAAAATAAAGACCAGTGGGCGTTTCACAAAGCTTTTTTTCAATGACAGATGACTAAAATCAGTGACAAATCTGCTGATGACCAATCAAAAGCAAGGATTTCAGTAGCTTATAACAAAAATTGTCACTTGTCACTGATGACAAGTTTTGTGAAACGCCCCCCCCCCCCCCCCTGGAGTTCAATGACACTGCACGAATATACTAGAATGGCAGATAGATGTGTGGAAAAACGTTGCAATCGATGTCCGAGCTGGGAGATGATACCAGGATATATAGATCAGAATTGGATGGATTAATTACAGTGTCTAAATCAATAGAGACCATGATTAAAAGATTGAATGGAAATCGGGCTAATTAGTCTTGCTTGTCAGACAATAGGATAGTGATGATGAGATCCGGCAGAGGTCAATAGACAATTAATCCTCAATTAGTTACTTGTATTTGATTTCACACTGGGTTGCGCTGATAGATTGATTGCATACCAATACAATAACCCTTACTCTCTTAAAGATTTCAATTGTCAAAGAAAAAAGGAAATACTGACAAGACTAGACATCAATATTTTCTGGGGAAAGAGAGGAGATTAAATTAATGAAGATAAAAGGCAAGAGGGAGGGAACGGAACGCAAGCTGAGAGTGTAGTCAGCTTATACCCATGTATATGTCTTAATGAAGAAGAAGTTTGAAACGCTATGCCTAGAATATCTTCATGTTCTTACAAGATATGTTTTCCCGATATATATTATATATATTACATATGATTTTATTGTTTTCCAGAATTTCGATTGTGATTTTTCTCGAGTATACATTTTCTCGAGCAACTATGTTTAAAGGTCACAATTTACATTTACATGTTCATATTTTCCCCTGCTTTTTATATTTCAAATCAACACAGTTTTCGTCGATGCTACTTATTGAAGATTGATTAGCAATTGTTTCAAAATTTCTTCCTCTTCCACAGGAATGATGTGGTATATACACACCATGATTTCAAATGTAAGTATGTTTCAAAAAAATTAACATTTATTGTTCAATCCAAAGTAATACCCCAAATAAAGGGGGGAAATGGTGCGTTTGCATGAGAGTATACATTCAAAGCATAGTTTAATCAATTAAATCTGAATAAATATATGTCCTATGGGAACTCAGTGTTATAGTGCTCTGGTTCATTAGGAACCAGAGCACTATAACACTGAGTTCCCATAGGACATATATTTATTCAGATGGTCATATCTCAGCCACACTTAACATATTCAATTGGTTTTCGACATTCGGACATTATTTTTTATGCTCTTTTGAAAACTGAAGGAAAAAAAATTGAAAATTCTTAAAATAGATTGTTATGATGTCACAGCTTCGGTACTCAGAGTGATGAATGCGAACGACAGTTAAAACTGCACAATATATACATGCATTTAATATTTTTTAGCTTAATTCATATTCTGTACATAGAGAATGATACCTTAATCCTGAGTCCGGATAATGCTTGGTATTTGTGATGTTTATCATGTAATTCAACCTTATGCAAAATCTAGGAACGAAAACAGACACACAATACTTGTCGTATTTCCCTCATCGATGTACATCGCAAGAATGAACTGAAAGCCAATTATATGCCAAAGGGGAGGGGGGGGGGGGGGGGGGGGTAGGTGCACCCCTCCCTTAAAGGACAAGTCCACTCGAAAAATAACTTACTTTCAATAAAAGCAGAAAAATCAGACAAACCAATCAAACAAAGTTTGAGCAAAATCGGATAACTAATAAGAAAGTTATGATTTTTTGAAAAAGTATGTAAAACTATAGAACAATGAGAATCACGACATAATTTGCCAAGATGGTTATCAGTTTGTGACGTCATGTCCCCACAACTTATCAATTGCTTGATATAGTTTAATCCCATTAATTTCCCTTTTTATCCCCCAAAACTTGATTTCCCCATGCCTTTGCCCAGGTTATATGATTTGTATCATATTGCGTGCATGACATTTCCAAAAAACTTTTATAAATTTTGAAGAATTGATACTATTTTCTGAATATTGTATTTCATAATTATTGATTTTTATATAAATAGTTTATCAAAATTCAATTTTTCATGATTTAACTGGACATAAATTACTCTTTATTTGTGCATCCACACATACAAATATTACTAACAATCTAACTTGGATGCTGGTGTGAAGAAATAAGATTCTTAGGGTGAAAATTGGAAATTTATATTATCAATATAAAGAAAATAATTAGTGGATAGTGAGGACCATACGTCACAGACTCATGAGTGAGTTGCCAATTTGTGTAGTGATTTTCAAAGTTTTTTATGTCATTAAAAATGCATAACTTTCTTATTAGTTATCCGATTTTACTCAAACCTTTTTTGTTTGGTGGTCTGATTTTTCTGGTTCTATTGAAAGTATATTATTTTTGGAGTGGACTTGGGCTTTAAAGCACAACAACAGTCACATTTCATGGGCATAATAAATGCGAGCCTGTAATTCCTGCTAGCACATTCTTTTGGATGATGTTTTACCCCTTAAATCAACGGATAAATATTGACAACAACAACAATAACAAATATATTTATGCTGTTTGTTTTTTCTTCTTTGGTCTCTCTTATTATCCATTCTAGCAAGTACCAACGATTAGTAGATACATGCGGATTGCCTTACAGTTGGTAGGTGTATTTTTTCATTCTTCGTTTTTGTTTTAAATTTCATTGCAAGTGTCGAGTATGAGTACTTTTGCATTAGGTAAGAGAGAAAATTACGAATAAAAAAAGTATAACAAAATGTCCAGTTATCAGCCACATATAGTATACTACATAATTTAATTGGTCATGAATTTATATCGGAATTAAATGTATACATTTCCAATACTAGACCAACCTCTCCGGTGAAATTGGGACCAAATCACTTTGACTATTATTCATGCATTCATTGATAGTTAGTTAGTAAGTCGAATAGTAAATTAATAATTTATTTAGATAGTTATATACATATATTTTTTTAAATTGTTATTTATATAAATCTTTCATCATTTATTTATTTATGTACACTTTATATTTACCAGGCACTGGTTTAATTTATTTATCCATTTTATTAAACTACTTTATATAGTTAGTTAGTTTATGAGTTAGTGATTCATTAATTTATTTGATAAATTATTTATTTATTTATTTGACACTAATAACTGTACATTTGATGATTTATACATTAACTAATTCGTAGTTATGATCATTATAAAAAGTATGCGTTCCATAATTTGTATATGAATTCATTATTATTATTATTATTATTATCATTATTATTATTATAAATATACATGTATTGATTCATACATTCCGCCTTCATTTATTTATTTTTGTGCAGATGATGATGTGTCTGGGTCTAACACCTTACAGCTTTAGACTCCTCATCAGGTATTCAAGAACAGCACGAGAGGAGGTAGGATCACCAGCGAATCCATAAGTCTAATACCCCTGCAATACCAACGAGGCCGACACCATACCGACACCAGAACGACAACAGAACGACACCAGACCGACACTAGACTAACACCAGACCGACACCAGAAAGACACCAGACCGCCAACAGAACGACACCAGAACGACACCAGAACAGAACGACACCAGACCGACACTAGACCAACACCAGACCGACACCAGACCGACACCAGAACGACACCAGACCGACACTAGACCAACACCAGACCGACACCAGAACGACACCAGAACGACACTAGACCAACACCAGACCGACACCAGAACGACACCAGACCGACACCAGACCGAACGGAAAAATACATTATCCCAATGGCCAAACATCGGTCGGTTTTGGAGTCGTCTTGGAGACGGTTTGACCGTGTTGGACTAAATGTGTGACGGATAAAGACAATTTCTTACATATAGTTTTGTGCACAACCGTACCTTTCCCTAAGCCTAACCTAAAACCTAATCACAGCCTTTACTCTCACATTAAACGTTTGTGTTTATGTTTTTAATTCATTTGATTTGTATAATTAGTTGATTTTTATATATTGAGATAAATTTATATCTCTCTTCCTCTACTTATTATGTACATGTATCTATGATGGTGGAAACATATTTCAAAGGTATGATAATGTTATTGCTACCTTTAAACGTTGTACATGTTTAATTTTTTCTGGACTGTTTTTTATACTTGAAAATATAAGAATCATTCCATCGAGTGTTCTCAAGTTTCATGAGTAATGTGTTGAATAATATAGATCCAGATAATACGCTCCAATTGCCACAGAAAAATAAACCCTAAGCAATTATCGCAGGTACAAATGTCGGATCACCGATGAGCCATACACTGAAATATTATTTATGATGCCATTTTGAAATCACACATTTCGATTATTTTCCTTTTCTGTTTGCCCCATAGGGATCGTTAAGTGAGAACGAGGACACTACAATCATGTTTCACTGTGGCCTTCTGATCTGCGCATCAGGTATGCAACTCATCTACTGGATTTCAGCTCATTGGAAAAGGTAATTTGGTCGTCTTTTGGTGTTACGTAATCATTGTCGTATTTGCTCTATTGTCTGAGGTGTTTACCAAGAGTATAGTTTGCACAATACTGGCCGCGTTATTGTATGTGATTCTATGCCTGACTCGGTAGCGTCAATGAGAGTCATATTAACCAACTCAGGGTTTACTCATTTAATTCAATTCCGACTTTTACTTTGATGCTAAAGTATTATATATCTTTCGGTTCTGTACAGAAAACGTACGGACGCATCACGAGTCAAATAACTTTAACATTGGAATACAGTTTAACAATGAAATCTAAATTAAAATAGAAAGCACAGAGAGGCGCCTCCACTAGTTAAAATTGGAATCGGCGATATCTCGCTCTCTTTTATATTATTATGCCTAATACATACCTAAAGAAAGTTCGGTGTTTTTTGTCGGCTTTGTCCCCCAAAACTGAAAAAATATGGGCTTTAGGAAACAGACTTTTAAAAATGATGTAGAATATAGCATGAAACCATAATAAAAAGAAGACGTCTGCCTGCAATGAACCAATTGACTAATATATGTTCTCATTCCCGTTGGTTTAATGCAGTGCTTACTGGGTTCAAGGAGGCAGTGGATTAGTGTTACCACTTGCCAAAGTTATATTTGTTTTATGTATATTCAATAGGCATAAGCATCGTATTCATCAGCACTTGGGCATACACCATGTCAAAGCTTTGACCTTACTGCTCGTCTTCCCCATACTCAAGTAAGTAGAAAATATTTGTAGAATATTGAATAGCGTTGAGCGGGATAAACAAGGATATATTGCACGAGTTGGGCTGATATTACATAGGACGAGCCGCAGATGAGTAAAACATTTTCAAAGCGAGTGCAATATACCTTATGTTCCACGAAAGTGAAGCCACTCAATATAATTGAAACAATATTGCATGGTCATCTGGGTGCTCTTACGCAAAGAGTGACCGTAAACCGATATTTCTGGTCCCCCTCAAAACAATCCATAAAAACAATAATAAGCAATAATCTATTAGAAACGTGATAATTTTAATAAGATAATAAAAATGAACACAAGGTTTATTAGGTTGAGACGCACACCCGCGTGTATACTCCGTTGGCATGGGCTATCCTACTAGCATTTAGTTTTTCTTTAAACAAAATAAAATACGCAACGCTTGCAGAATAATGTTAATATCAACAAAGTTCATTTACAAACAATCCTTTCACTTCATACACTACAATCTTCAGAATATGTTAACATCATTAACTTCTTTTGCGGCTGCAAATGAAAATCAAGTTTTGGCATGATTATGGTAGAAAATGAATATAAATGTTTTGGTCAATGTATCATTTAATATAGTGATAAATATCATTTTCAATCTTTATATTTCCCCTTAGTTTGACGTTGTTTCTTCTGGTCTTGAAACCGGGTACAGTGACATCCATGACAGTATGGAGAGTAAGTTTAAACAATAGTCAATAACTGGATTTCTGTTTGCCTTAACTGGGAATGCTTGGTGTGGCGTTGGCCAGCTCGTAATTTCATATTGACCACAAGAAATGAAATACATCGGGCATTATAAACGTTCGCATGGGGGGGGGGGGGGGCTGATTAAGAATGTCTTTTATGTTGCATAATAGGTCCATTGGCAAGATGCATTAAGCCATATCACAACACTCATAATCTGATTATTTGAGTTTGTTCTGTTATCATTGCCATAACGAGTGTTGCTATACTCTTGTTAGTTGTTACATTGTATCTATACCTAATAGAAACACGCTGTATGAGTACTGCAAGTCGGAAAGGAGGACCCTCAAGGTTTCGGTGATTTAGTTTGCCTGCCCCATTCCTGGCCATTTGTAAAATAATGCTCATGGGAAACATGATAATGTAAAAAAAAAAAATGATATTCATCCTTTGTTTTGTATGATTTGTTCTTCTATGTAATTCTTTTTTTTATACACTTTGCTTTGCCGAATAAATAATAATAATGTGTAAATGCATGGGTATCCTCTTATTTATGAAATAGCGCTGCATATGTATATTTGGCTGCTCGGCCATGACCGGGGTCAAATCATGCTTGAGCGTCACGAGATTCACGGGTTGACGGTTATTATAAAAAAATCGTTTATTTAATAAATGAACAGAACTATCCGTGGAATCAAAAGGGAAAAGTTTCGATATTAATGAAGGGTATGCAGTGTGATTGTGGAAGTTCCATCTGATTGCAATTCAAATTATTTTGCCTTTATTGCTGTTGATATCATGAAAGAAATAACATCTTGTGACATTTTTGCTTTATATTGATGACGATATTTGATTCTCACTCTCTGTCAGGTCCAAACGGGTTCTGTGCTTATTTTCCTCGCCGTAAAAATGGTGTTCGAGATTTACACTCATGTAAGTACATGTTTTTAATTGAGTAACATCTGTATGAAGCATTAAAGCAACATAATCATATGATAATTTGGTGTACAATACAATAATGGCAAGGCATGTGTCCAGTCATAGCGTATTGAGAGGGATAGTTATGACACGCGCACTCGTATATTACACTTTACGTTATCATTTAACGAACCTGTACACTTGTCTTGGTATGTTTTTAAACGGGTGACATGATGATATTACTCAAGTTAAGATATCAACGCAGTTCAAGATGCCATCTAAAATATGAAGAGGTGAAAATAAGGAGTTAAGTGTTAGAATACTATTTCTCTGCATCCATACAGGTTTCGAGACGAGGTCCACCGACGAAGTTTGAATCACAGACATCACGAGATGAGGATCTGGTCAAACGTAAGTAGCAATATTTAATTAAATAAGTAAATGAATTAATGATAAATATACAATATTAACGATGATTATATTAATGATAATATACTACTACTACTTCTACTACCACTACTACTTTTGATAAATCTGTTTAATTTAGCTTATAATTGATTACCATAACCTTTCATGTCTGTACCTTTCCTATCGCACTTTGTATAAATGTATATCATGTATGTATTTCATCTTTTGCACAAGCTGCGCTTTGAGCATTTGACTGTCAAGTGGATTTGGCGCCTTATAAATCTTACGTATTATTATTATTATTAATAATAATAATAATGATATTGATAATAATAATAATAATAGTAATAGTAATGTTCATACAACATGATGATAAGTAATTATATATAAAGACAAAACGCAAACTTTGCTACAAAGAATTATGAACGAGGACATGGACGGAAATTTATCAGATAGATATCAGCTGTGTAGATAGAAAAGTACATGAATAGATGTATATATATATATATATATATATATATATATATATATCTCCCTTCGCTGTCGCCCATACTATTTCTAAATCTCTTCCATTTTCTATTCAGTACTCGTAAAATATGTCATTTTAAATTCATTTCAATATTCATTCCCTTCTATCATCCAAGTATTAATAATTTGTTCTTTACTTCCCTTCTTTATTTACGTTTTTTTGTTATTTGATTGATCGATTAATTTATTCCTTTGTTTATTAATCTATCTATCTACCTATCTATCTATCTATTTATTCATGTGTATCTGGTCATTTATGTATTTATTTGTTCGGTTATAAATTCACCGCACAGTTGAAAGCAAGACATGTACCTGTGACCGTGTTGCCTTAAGGAAAGATAAGAAGAGCATCAAAGACGTGACGCGAACTTCAGGCATCGCTGTCATCTTCCAAGACAACGAAGAAACATAGGAATGACGTCATCGTGACGGAGGGAGAAAGGGATTCCCCTTCCATCTTCAGCGAGACAAGTGTCAGACTCTTGATGGTGATGATGCACATGTGATAATGACGTTACCCTGGCTACGAATTAACACTATTGTGTGACTTCAATTATGTCTTCGATGTACCGTGGACACTGCGGTCGTTATTGTGACGTCACCCAGCTGCAGGGAAGGTCCCAGTGACGTCACTAATCAGACCCAAAACCTAGCCCTGTACTGGTCCTGGACCTGTCCTCGTCTGTAGGATTCATGACGCTTTGTCTCATTATGTAGATCGGATACAACTGATTATGGCAACAGACACAAGGGAGCAAAGATCTTATATTATGGCTTTCCGAATCTTGTTTCCTATTGAACTCTTTGCATCTTTGAAGAATGCACATTATTCAAACTGGATTCTCAGGGCGAGTTGGAGATTGAAAACGGGTCAGACTATAGATTTGGAATCGGAGGGAACCTGCAAGTGAAGGAAGAGCGCTATCGTGGATTTGTGCTTGAGTGGGAGGTAATACGATTCCCCAATCACGCCGAGAAGCCCGGCATCAGCGCCTTGAGCATCCCCTGGAATGGATATGTGCGCCATATAAGAGTAACTTTTGATATTATCATCATTACATTATGCTAATTTAATCATAAGAGTATTTGTTAGCGCTTTGCTAATTCAAATGTGGGTAATTAATTGTTATCTGTAAAAAGGAAACAAAACATAAACTAACGCGATCTCTCTTCATATGGTGAAATAATAGGAAAACAAGAATCACAAAAGGCAGGCATATTTTACCACTGTTGACTTAAATCATAGCCTGTAATATACATGATATGGAAAATTTCAGTGGGATTGTGGAAATTGTACCATTGTCTTGACTCCCGTTTCGCATATGCAACAATGTATTGTAACAACGTTTTAACATCATCTAAACTCGTTTATAGCTTTATTTAATGCTAAACCGTGAACTATGAGTGTTTTTTGTTTACCTGAATGCTAATAAATACCTGTATGCTTGAAAGTAGGCAACCAGAAGGATGATGGCTTTAAATCTTTACCGATGGACTTGGTCATGACGATTAGTGCCTTGACATAGGGCACTAAACACGTATGCAACTACTTTTGAGAAGTCAACCTGAGGTAATTTCAATGGCCTTGTACGTCACCTCCTGTAATGAGGGTATTATGTTGTCCGAATATGATTTCTATAGGATATATATAGGTCCGCGGTTCAAGTCCCACCGCGGCAAGACATTGATCTACATTATTTTGCCACCCTTTAAATGTGTACCCGGTAGGATGCGAAAGCTAATGTGCTTAGATTTAATAGCAAGTGTGCGCTTGTTAAAATGACGCCTGGCTGGAATGCTCCCCAGTGAGTGGAGAATGTGCATACATTGTGTGCGGGTAAGCCTGAATCTGATGACCGGGTAATAATATATATATATCTGTAAAGCGCTTTGAGAGGGCCTTCGGTCCTGAAAAGCGCTATATAAGAACTAGCTATTATTATTATTATTATTACAATATGGTATTGAAATCGCCTATGAGTTGATTTTCACGAAAGTAGTTGCGATTGTGTTACTAGCGCATCAGCTTAATTTCGAACCCGGGACCTCCCGCTTACGAGACCACTGCTCTACTCCTAAGCCATCGAGCGTATGGCATTATAGCTAACTTTTAAACCCAGTTAGTAGGTAAGCCCTATGGTGAAGTCTATGCCGATTTCATATTTATGGTGGAAAAGTAATAATCGTGTAATATGTGTTGCAATGTGATATATATGTGTTTGTATATGGTATATTTAATGTATATGTGTTTGTCAGTAATTATCATTACCATGGAACTGCCATCAGACAAAAAATCGTCATCATGATATTGAATTCTTATAACCAAAGAGATTAATGTAGATATCCCCTTATATATTAAAATCTAATGGCGGTTTTGGTCTAGAACAAATTAAAAACACCGATTTATGAATGGCGGTTTTGGTCTAGAACAAATTAAAAACACCGATTTATGAATGGCGGTTTTGGTCTAGAACAAATTAAAAACACCGATTTATGAAAGGCGGTTTTGGTCTAGAACAAATTAAAAAACACCGATTTATACGCATAAATCGGTGTTTTTAATTTGTTCTAGACCAAAACCGCCATTCGATATATATGTATATATATGTATATATATATATATATATATATATATCAATATTTTTTTTACACGAGTTCAGATAATTTGGTATTTGAATGATTTTATCTTTCTGTTAGTTATTTTAAATAGTAAGCGTTGATCACATTTGTGCTTTTCGATTTTTCTTATGCTATCTCTTATTATATTCCTTTGCTATAAACGTTTTTTGGGGTGTGTATTTTCCCTATTTTTACATTCGTTTTTATATTCATATACTCTTTTTATATTTTTGTTGAACTTTTAAAAAATATAATCTTTTGTTTAACCTTTGAACTTTCAAACTTTCAAACGTTGAACTTTTTCGATCTGATGAGTATTGGTGTTTCGTGTTTCTTCTGTGTTCAGCCACATTTGACCTTAAATTGTTATATATTATTTTATGGTTGTCAAATTTTATTGAATTTTATACCATTACTTTCCATTTTGTTGTCATTTATCTTATATTATTTTGTTTTTTTACTACATTTATTAAAATATCATTGTTTTTTTTTTTCATGTTTCAACGCTTTGAATGGATCTGTTTTAAATGTTTAACACGGCCCCAATGGAAACCAGTTTTGTAACTGTTCGGGCTTTTTACAGTGTATGAATAAATAAATTCAAAATATCTGTATTTGTTTGGTCGAAATTGGTTCGTGATTATTCTTCTACTTCTTATATTTCTATCTCTGTCTCTTTCTTTTCTTTTCATCTATGTATTACCCACCGCCTTCTCTCTCTCTCTCTCCCTCTCTCCCTCTCTCTCTCTCTCTCTCCCTCTCTCTCTCTCTCTCTCTCTCCTCGCCCCCTCTCTCTCTCTCTCTATCTCTCCCTCTCTCTCTCTCTCTCTCTCTCCTCGCCCCCTCTCTCTCTCTCTCTCTATCTCTCTCTCCCTCTCTCTCTCTCTCTCCTCGCCCCCTCTCTCTATCTCTCTCTCTATCTATCTATTTTCTCTTTCATCTAACACAAGATAATCAATAATTTTAGGTTGCATCGTCAAGCGATCGAAGTTTCAACATAAAAATGGTTATACATTTAATTTATTCTTTTTTCTTTCACTGCCAACCGTAACAATGAAATGAAATGGAAAATATTTAGATATCGTATTTACAGTGTTTTTGTGTGTATTCAACAACAATTTTTGTGTTTGTTTGTTTGTTTGTGTATAGAGTGAGAGAGAGAGAGAGAGAGAGAGAGAGAGAAAGAGAAAGACGAAGAGGGGTAAACATTAGTAAAGGGACAAGAGAAAGAAAAAGGTTTCTGAATAGTCATCTTTATTTTTCTGAAACGAAACAAACAGCAAAAAAGCGGAGAATAGTCAATACTAAGACAGGCATATAACAAAACTATCACAATAATAGACTAATTCGGCGATAGCACTTATACAAAAGCAGAGACTCTTCAGCACACGCTTCTTTAGTGCTTGTGTGTTGCTAAGCACTTACGTAATCATCACGAGCATGGTAATCATACTTTGCATAATTACTCCCGCTCTCTCTCTATCTCTCTCTCTCTCTCTCTCCCGATCATGGTAATAATTTTTCGCACAATGGATTCCATTCCGTTTTCACACACACACTCTCTCTCTCTCTCTCTCACTCTCTCCCTCTCTCTCTTTCTCTCTCTCTTTCCCCAGACATCTCATTACTGTCCGTATAAAGTGCTTATCATTCACACGTCTTGGAGTATGATCCATTCACATATCTGTGTATATGACGTTTGTCCTCACATTAACTGCACGAATACATCCCCTTTTGTATCTTTCCAAACACAAACCGGATATAATTTGCCAATAATAATTAAGACGATTAACAAAAGGGATATTTTGTGCAGAAAGTAAATATTGCCAATAGAAGTAGAATGTTTTTGTATGTTCCACATATTGTGCGAGATAAAGATTGCCGTTTAAATATGACCACTTTTTTGTTGGGGGGGGGGGTGTCACTTTAAAAGTACATATAACAAGGAAGAACATGTATTCATGTAAGTTATTATATTTCATTCTTGTGTCAAACACGTACGTTCTCCTAAGAAAGCACTTTGTATACATGTATTTTGAAAAATCGTCAAACAGAATCGTTTATTCACAACATTATCATGTGATATAATATAAAACTTCCATATTGGTCATGCCATGAAGAAAATGGTGACACTTCACTAGATCAAAGTGTCAATCAAAGAGGGTTTATATTATGTAAAGTTGTAATCATTTCTGTTCTTGGAGAAGCTGGATCGACGTTAGCTCGAAATGCCAACATTGCTTTGTTTAATTTTTTAAGTGATACCATTGAGGAGCGAGCTAATTGAAGACATGTCCGGGAGGTGTTACTATGTTTTTACATGGTTTGGGTTTGTACGGAATCTTCATTCACTGTCGAGATTTAATCTGTCTATGAAAGACTCCCTGAATGAAACGGTCTCCTATTCTTTTGATGACAAGATTACTGCCCGTCTCCCACTGTAAAGGATTTTCTTTTCATGATAGAGAAAGTGTTTTGTATGCAATCTAGGTGTGTGTTTGCACGGCACACCAATACCAATATATCCTCGTATACGGATGACTGATCTACAACTAAGCGTTGTGTTAGTGGTTTTAAACTGAAAACTTCGAGCTAGAGTGAACAAGTGTCTTTATATAAAAAGGAAGCAATTCAACAACTAGTCCCGTTCGAAGCATTGCGTGGCGTCTTTTCCACACTCAACACATTGTCATGTTGCTTGGGAGTTAAATATTAAAAGCCTGGATATGCTTTCGTCGCGAGTGTTCAATGTAATTTTCCATGCGGAATGTTTTAGAGTGATTCATCTGGAATAGTTTCCATCGAACTGCCTACATACAAAATATGGAGCCGTGGAATTGATAGTTTTATTGGCGAACCAGTTGATTGAACACCATTGCATTCTGTTTTCAAGCTTTTCTGGGATATATGACACTTTCATGTAAATAACTTGACGACCATATTTGGGATATAGTGAGTGGTCATTTCATACAGAGTCAAAGGTCGTGTGTGCTACCTCTGCTCGGTTTTAAAACAACATCCATTTCGTTCCGTTTGTGATCATTTCATCGTTTGTGCTGTTTGGACACTGTAAACATGGTATGATCAATGTTAGTGCAAGTGCAGCACATAACCGTTGAAATGGTAAATTAACTTGATAAATAATTGCCAACTATTGCCAAAAACCAAATTATGACTGTCACATTCTAAGGAATTCGATTATGATAATTCTTAAACATCATACGTAGACTCGTGAAACAACGCCTGGCGACAATCTCCTGAAACTCAATGTTCATTCATCACAGGTAGTGGAATATTGCTCACCATGCCCCGGATAACCCAAACAGCGTTTTTGAAGAGCCTTTGGCGGCGTTACCCGGGCACTATCCTATTCCATTTAGGTCTCCTTCTCTTTCTCTTGGCCACGTTGTTTAAATATGGCGATTTTTCCTTCATCACCAGCGCGGGTAAGCAGAATGAAAGGCGAGACTTGGAATTCAAGAAGTATGAACTATATGTGGACCCCTCCATGCCATTGGACAGGGTAGTTGATGAAGAGTTGGCCGAGTGGATCGAGCAACTGCTGGTACAGAAGCCGGCTGATACTGACGGAGAAGATAGAGCTCTTGGCGAGAAGATAAGTGAATCAAAAGCCGGTGATGAGATGAATGGTAATGTCTTCAAGAAGGCCATGGAATCTGTCGAGGTCTTAGGAGAAGGTGGTTCCCCTCGAGATCGACCATCGGCCAGGATGGCGCAGAGGCACCTTCCCAACGTCCCACCGGGTCTTGTCCCTGTCATCAACTTTTTTCGGGAAAAGATGCCCCGACTTGCGAATCAACAGCTCAAACTGCCCCTTACTGTCAAACCTGTGCAGCAAGATCTAGAAAAGAATATGTCCAATGCAGAAATGCAAAGGGAAGTGCATCCTGATATCAATCTTCCAACTATAAAGGGAGTGGCCAAGAGGGTGAATGTTCTTATAGTTGCCGCAATGAGAACAGGGTCGTCTTTTCTAGGGGAGTTGTTTCAACAGCGAAGAGACTTCTTCTACATGTTTGAGCCGGGTATGCAAATAATGCACAAGCTCGATTCCGAAAACCTAACCCGTCGGGTGATCTACACGAAGCTCATCGATATGTTGAATGGCTTCTACCGCTGCAAATTCAACGACATTTCATTCTTTATCGATGAATTAAACCACAGAACATTGCATGGTCGACAGCAATCCATTGCTGCACTGGTTACCTCACAATTTTGTCGGAAGACACGCCTACCAGGTCATCGATCAAATAAATTGGTTTGCGATCCTGTTAGTGAGAAGGTCCTGGAGACCGCATGTAGCACGAGGGGCCACACCGCCGTCAAATCCATTCGAGTACTCGACATAAACCTGATGATATCCGCAGTCAAAGACCCTGTTCTGGACCTCAAACTGATTCACCTGATACGTGACCCTAGGAGTATGCTATTATCGCGTTTAAAACTCAAATTTCCGGCAATCAAAGTCTTCAATGTGACTGAGCTCTCCGATACCTATCGCAACGTCCTCTTGAAGTATTGTTCCAACTGGCTCCAGAACTACGAGATTGGGCACTATGTGCCTTTGATGAAGAAGAACTACTTGATGGTGCGCTATGAGGATCTCGCTTTAGAGCCGTACGTCTACGCGAAGAGAATCTACGACTTCGTCGGTCTGGGTGCGGTAATTCCACCCGCGATACAAACCTGGATCGACATTAACACCAACGTCAACGACCCGAGCCAAAAGAGGGCTGCTGCCTTTTCGACCAGGAGAGACTCGAAAGAGGTCCTGGTAAGCTGGAAGTCCAGACTCACCTTAGAGATGGCAAATGCCATCGAAGGAGTTGGAGACTGCACCCGACTTATGAAAGCGACTGGATATAAACTTATTGGGCATGATTACGGGATGCTAATCAACAATGATCACCTGGTTGACGAGTTTCCATTACCTGAGTTTCATTCTAATGAATTTGATTTTATGTAATAGAGTACCGAAGTGATACGGTCATTTTCGCTCGTCGTCCTGGTTACTGGTTCCAAATAACAGAGTCTGCGCATGAGGTTCACCCCGAAATCATTCAAGCAAATGACTAGAGCAGGACGAATTCAGTGTCTTGGGCGGTTGGGATCACCACACCACTGTTTAGCTCAAAAATGTTAGGAACCAGCAACCTTGATAACTTAGCCAGTATGATGTCACATTCGGAACCCTATATTCAACAGTTATTTATTAACAACAGATATCTTTCACGTGTTTCTGCTCGTTAGTCAGCAGTAAAGTTAACACTGGCCAAAATGTATAAATGTATTGTTTGGTGACTACCAGTGTGGTTTAACCATTTTGAAGGGGAAGGGGACCAGGATGCAACCAAGTCAGCAAACAATCACCGAAAAAACTTTCTTTCTTATAATTCCAAATATTCCTACTTTACTAAGTTTCGTGCATGAAATCATTGTAAAAATGTCCTTTTGCATTGCTGTTTCTCGTTTGTTTACTACCTGTATGGTTAAATATCAAATTAAAAAAAAAGAGTAATTTGCAGTTTCCTAGTAGCAGAAGGAAAAAAGAGGCAGCATTAAAATAGGTTTTTATTTTATTTTCAATTTTAAAGGGATTAACATCATCTGGGTAGCAGGAGACCGATTTGAATGGTCTATTTTTAAACTCCTGTAGTTGTTGTTTTTAACATTATTATCATTTTTATTGTTGTTTTTATTATTATTGTTATTTATATTATCATTATTATAGTTGTTATCCTTATTGTTATTATTATTATTATCATTATCATCATTAATGTTGTTGTTACTATTATTGCTCTCGTTGGAACATCTATAAAGATTGATTTTTAAGTATAAGCCTAATATGATAAGGAAGTGGTTTGTGTAATGACATGAAATGTAGGATACCTGTATGTGAAGGGCAAAATCGTGTTATTAACCTCCCCCCTCTTAAGCCTAAAAAAAACAATTGTATTGCCCTTTACCTTTAGGTGCAAACACGTGGGTTGGTCGGTCGGAAATCCTTTTTTTTTTCTCTCTCCCTCTTTGGGCTGATTTTTCTCAGTTTTGAATGTTTTAATACATAAAAAACGGATTTTGGGGTCGGTAGCAAAGGGCAATACATTTTTACGCCTAACAGAATGATGTTACAGTTACAGTCTTGTGAATGTTATTATGTGTGTAGTATACCATGACTAATCGGATAGAAATTGTGTAATTATAGAGTTGAATTTCGATATAAAACAATTACCTTTTATGCCTTCTCGTCAGATGTGACGCGACAAGTCTGCGGCGTTTTTTTTATAGTGATGACGTAAAGTGTAATACGCGTCACATTTCTGTATTTTGTAAATACGCGCAGGGTCTTTTTTACGTCAGTTGCCATTCGTTTACTCGTAAGTGAAACAGCGGTGGCTTTCTTTTCGCGGCGGTTTATACAGTGTCATATCTGAACAAGCCTTTAAAACAGTTAGATCTTTTGATGGTTTCCCGAGTATACCACCTAGTTCTACGAGGCCAATTTCTTGTACAAGTAGTGGATGTGAACCGTCATTAGTCTCCTTTTCCTCATCACCAAGATAATTTATTGTCGCCGCAATGATCACCATTATCACCCTCACCATTATCACCCTCACCATTATCACCCTCACCATTATCACCCTCACCATTATCACCATCACCATTATCACCCTCACCATTATCACCCTCACCATTATCACCATCATCATTATCACCATCACCATTATCACCATCATCATTATCACCCTCACCATTATCACCCTCACCATTATCACCCTCACCATTATCACCATCATCATTATCACCATCACCATTATCACCATCATCATTATCACCCTCACCATTATCACCCTCACCATTATCACCCTCACCATTATCACCATCATCATTATCACCCTCACCATTATCACCCTCACCATTATCACCCTCACCATTATCACCATCATCATTATCACCATCACCATTATCACCATCATCATTATCACCATCACCATTATCACCCTCACCATTATCACCCTCACCATTATCACCATCATCATTATCACCATCACCATTATCACCATCATCATTATCACCCTCACCATTATCACCCTCACCATCATCATTATCACCATCATCATTATCACCATCATCATCGTCATCATCATCATCAACAATATTATCACCATCATCATCATCTTCAAAGCTCTACAGAATTTGAGGTTGGCTGCAAAAGGGACATAGTATCTTTAAAGTTTGTCTCTATTCTTAATATCAGAGCAATATTTTTTTATATGCGATAAAACAGAATACACATGAAAATGTATGTTTACATCTGCATCCCTTCTAGATGCGATGCGTGTAACGTGATCATTTTGGAACAGAAAACATTGAAGGATTATATAATAAGGCAGACAACCATTGTTCTTAATTTTGATGATTGATTATTTGCAGATCCACAATGGCGATTTAGTGATGATATAGCCTTCATAGTATTGTTGTGTAGGCTAAGGGCCTACTCTCTACCAAATTTCTTTTTCAAATATCTGCATGGTATATACTGTGTAAGTTCAGGACAGTGTGACATTTTCAAATGATAGATTAACATAACATTGTGTATAAAATAAATGTAAGTGCAATCTAAATTAATGCGTCTTTGCTTCACTTTGTCCTGGGGTATTTTTGCTTTGTCATTGTTTATAATTTCACCACTAAATTGTGTTAACATTGTAACGTAGCAAGAAAGAAAGAGAGAGAGAGAGACAGACAGACAGAGACGGGGGGGGGGCAACTAAATGAAAGGATTTGGGTAAAAATAGATCATAAGTGAAGGAGAGACAGATAAGCATAGTGAATGGGGGTGAGAGAAATATAGACAACTGAAAGAGGCGAGAGGGTGAAGTTAGAACATTAAAAAAGAGAAAGTGATAAAGAATGATAGAGACAGTGAGAGAGAGAGAGATAGAGAGAGAGAGAGAGATAGAGAGAAAGATAGAGAGAAAGAGAGAGAGAGAGAGAGAGAGAGGGGAAGGGGAGGAAGGAGATAGAGATTTAAAGAAACAAAACGGAGAATACAAAGAGCAGGGAAGGCGGGAAAAGGGTAAAAGAAAGAAAGATAAAGAACGGGGACGGAATGATCGAGGGCCACACGAATTCACAGAAGACAAGATAAGTTGGAGAGAGAGAAAATGACAGAGAGAGGGGAGAGAGGGGACATCATTTGACAAATATATTGATAAGTGAAGGAGAGACGGACAAACATAATGAATGAAGTGAAGACGGATGAGAGAAATAGACAACTGAGAGAGTTATTAAAAAAAATACATAAACTACAAAATGGTCACAAGAAGGGAAGGCGAGAGGGATAAAGGAGAAAGAGAGGAAGGGACAGAGAAAGAGAGAGAGCGAAAGAGAAAGATAGATAGATAGAGAGAGAGAGAAAGAGAGAGAGAGAGAGAGGGGGGGGGAGGATGTGGGAAGATGGATAAGCGATATTTAAACATGTTCCTATGAATTGTAAAGAGAGCAAGGTTGTAATATCCATCCTAGCCACGTTAAAGGCATGACTAAATCCCCGCGCAAAGATTCTTCTTCGCTGTACAGGTTGTCTGAGAAACCTTTTTTAGCCACAAAGGAAAACAATGTTTACTTTCCCTGTACAATGGTATTGTTTGCGACTTAAAACCACTCTCTCTCTACTCTCCCACTTCTCTCTCTCAACTCTACCTATTCTCTCTCTTTCTTTCTCTTTCTCTCTCTCTCTCTCTACTCTACCTCTTCTCTCCCTAGCTTTACTCTCCCCCTTCTCTCTTCTCCCTCTCTCTCTTTCTCTCTCTCTCTCTTTCTCTCACTTTCTACCCCTCCTCCTCTCCTCTCTCTCTCTCTCTCTCTCCCCCTCTCTCTCTCTCTCTTCTCCCCCTTGTCTTTCTCTCTTTCTGTCTGTTAAATTGCTACATTACCATTTCTCTTAACTTATTTCTTTATAGATCGAAGGCGTGGTAAGGTAACAAGATAATAATGCAGATAAATTAATAAAACCACAAACAAACTGCACACGAAAGCGATATACATTGCACAAACACACAATTTAGTAATGCATAGCGGAACAATATTGTTTGCTGATTGTCATGGGGTACAAAACACATACAAAGATAGTAACGTAAAATTGTTAATTCTAACGCAGAGAGACAGTCAGAGAATTTAAGGAGACTACTTTTTTACGTAATTGAAAATATTATTATAGGAAAAAATGTCCTATAAAGAAGATGGCTTTTTATATGGCTTCATATTCGAAATATTGCAAGAAATGATTAAAAATGATTGACTAAAACCCGCTTAATGCCGTGAAACAAAATTGAATACTAGCAATATGATTGTGTTATGAAAACATAAGCTGCAAATGAATACGTGTGTGTTATAAGAAGAAGAAGAATACTATATTAAACGCAATTCAATATTATGACAGTTGCTTAACATATACCGTGAGTGGCAATTTACAGAAACACATAGGCTATCATGTAATTTTGTCTAATTTCTTCAAAACAAGCTTTGAAGAGTGCCTTTCTCAACCGTTATTTATCTTGTGATCCAAACAATGTTTTCCTTTCCCGCTGGGATGGTTGTTATTAATCACATGCATAGCAGCTTAACAATATCAAATTGTAAATAAATATTAAAAAAAAAACATCTCTGTTAAATATCCTCAACATTACAAAATAAAGATATTTCACTCTAAGAGATTTTGAATATACATGAAATATGAAGCAAAAAATGAAAGGGTTTAGTTCCAGAGTAAACATTGTAAAGGGGACAAATATTGAATTGATATATTTGTTCATACATGGTTTTAAAAAAAAACAGTTACAAGACTGATTTCCGTTGGGGCCGCGTGAACCAATGTAAATACATCAAATAAACATATCATATGTGATATTTTAAAAAGACAGAGGTACATCAAATTACATATTTTAAACAAGAAATAACAGGATCAAGATAAATATATAAAAAATAACACTAGGATAGTACTGCCAGAAAAGAATATTATGAATAATAAATAACCATATTAATGTGAGTATTATCATACTTCTGCCTGTGTGTAAGATGTACATGTATTATTTAAATTCTATTTAAATCATGGAAAAGGATGGCTTAGTAATAATAATAATAATAATAATAATAATAATAATAATAATCTTTTAGTCCACTCCAAATTTTATTAAACCGAAAATGGAAATTCTTTTTGCCCAATTGATCGTGCAGCCCGGCAGCCACTGAGCAGCACCAGATCGACGTTGCTCTATCCCCTTATTGTTGAACACCACAAGGTAGCACTAGCAGCAACTCCCGTCTTTCAGCCTTATATTCGAAATATGAATAGAAATAACTTTAAAACTTTAATCCAAATTTCACACCCATGTGGAAGGATGATGTATAATTAATTAGTTTTGCTGATCACAACAATAACAAAAGTGCTCTACTAGAGATTACCGAAGTGTGACGTCGTACTGGCCAAGTGGTCAATGTTACTGGTTCCAAATACCTTGTGCGCCATACTATGTTGTGTTGATAACACCAGGCCTCAAAAACTGATACTACCCTGCTCTAGCCCGTTGCTTGAATGATTTCGCGATGCACCTCATGCGCAGGCTCCGTTGTTTAGAACCGGTAACCTTGACGACGAGTGAATATGACGTTAGCCCTTCGGTACATTCAATAAAACATTTCCTCTTACATAAAGTCAAACGCTGTAATATCAAGCTCAGGTACTGGGAATGTATCAACAAGGTGATCGGAGTTACCGAGCATCCCATAATCCTTCCCAATAAGTTTATATCCAGTTGCTTTCATAAGCCGGGTACAGTCTCCAACTCCTTCGATGGCATTTGCCATCTCTAAGGTGAGTCTGGACTTCCAGCTTACCAGGACCTCTTTCGAGTCTCTTTTGGTCGAGAAGGCGGCGGCCTTCTTCTGGCTTGGATCATTGCCGTTGGTGTTCATGTTTAGCCACGTCAGAACAGTAGGCGGAATTTCCGCACCAAGACCCACAAATTCGTAGATTCTCTTCGCGTAGACGTACGGCTCTAAAGCGAGATCCTCGTAGCGCACCATCAAGTAGTTCTTCCTTATCGAAGGAACATAGTGTCCAATCTCATAGTTCTGGAGCCAGTTTGAACAATATTTCAAGAGAACGTTGCGAAAGGTATCGGAGAGCTCCGTCACATTGAAGACTTTGATTTCCGGAAAAACGAGTTTTAAACGCGATAATATCATACTCCTAGGGTCACGTATGAGGTGAATCAGTTTGAGGTCCAGAACAGGGTCTTTGACTGCGGAAATCATCAGGTTTAAGTCGAGTATTCGGATAGATTTGACGGCGGTGTGGCCCCTCGTGCTACAAGCGGTCTCCAGGACCTTCTCAGTCACGTCGATGCACGCATCTCTTGGACGTTCTCCTGGTATACGATGGCGACAGAACTGCGATGAACCAAGAGCGGGAATCATTTGCTCGCGAGCAAATAGTGTCGTTTGATTCAACGCTTCTACAAAGAAAGGAACAGCATCGAATTTACAGCGATAGAAGTCATGAAGCATTTCGATGAGTTTCGTGTAGATAACACGACGGGTGAGGTATAAAGAATCGAGTTTGTGCATTATCTGCATGCCTGGTTCAAACATGTAGAAGAAGTCGCTTCGCTGCTGAAAGAGTTCCCCCAGAAAGGACGACCCTGTTCTCATTGCGGCAATTATGAGGACATTCGATCTCTTCGTCATTACACCCTCTACTTCTTTCCCGAAGTGATGATTGACAGCTTCATAGGGCTCCCTCTGGAGGTGAATTCCCGGTCCTCCTGCAACGACCCTGGCACGGGGCAACACTGGAACTTTCCGGAATCCTGAGTCGGGAAGATAGTTATCTGGATGTTTTCGATGATCGCCTCGATCTGTGACGATCCCTGATGCATTTTGAGGGAATCCGCCTTCGTCCAAAAGCTCTAAATTTTCCCTGATGAAAGTACTGGCATTACTTCGCATACGCTCTTCTGCTCCATTCTCCCTACCTATATCAGATACATCTATCTCAGAGTTCGATTCGTCCAAAGACTCATTATCCACCCCGGCAAGCGGCATGGATGGGTCGATTTCTCTCCTTTCATTTAGTAATTCGCACTTCTTAATTCTCGAAATGTCACCATAGTTAGATAAGAAAGTAAATACAAGCACAAGGAGAGTAACATGGTAGAGTATAGTACATGGATGACGGCGTAGTATATTCCTGATCCTTGGCATGGCTACTATAAGCTCTCCAATTCCCATGGAGTCAATTGTCAAAAATATTTCCGAAATGACAGCAATAATTGGTTCACAGTATCTCAGTATGCTGATGAAACGTTATCCCATCTGTGCGTGAATGTTATTCGTAGAGTTATCACAATCGTTGAAAATGATATTAACTGCTAACAGTCGAAACGGAATTAATCGCAGCTTTGAAATGAAATAATTGTTACAATGCAATATGTAAAGCCACATGGATGATCCTGAAATAAACACATGCAGTGTTATACTGTGAAGTGTTGACAGCGTTCCAAATCGAATTAGCCGTTATATTGAAAAACAAAATTAGATACGTTCTTCCGAATAGTATGAGATGGGTAATTAAAAGTTATTAAGCTCACTGATTAATACACAACCACAAATCCATATGTAGAATGTTCAGACAATCCAAATAGCGAGGAAATCTTAGAGATGTTGATACAGTCAAACAGACATAAACCATATATAGCTGTAGTTCTTTGATGCAAAACTTATCAGGAAAAAAACAGTGTTCCCAATGTGATGTTGGCAGTCGCCTCGTAAACACGTTATTTGATTCCTCAGGTATCAATCGGAAACATTCGTGTAGTAATTAAGCACTTAGCAATCACACCGTATACAGCCTACATACAGGCAAGAAGAACCATATTACCTTCACGACTGGCACATAATAAACATGAAATCACTGCTGCAATATACTCACTCACGAGTTTGTCTAAAAGATCTACTACACAAAAGCCATGAGAGTCATGCATGACGGACTTTCTCTATTAAAATCCTTGTATGTATTGATTATGTAAGACGTTCGTCTGGTGATCAGTGCCATCCATTGGTTGATCAAGCACACAATACATCATGGTTACGGGATAAACGGTAGGTACTCAAAAAGGGGGTCTGTCCTCAATTCTACAAAACAGTGGTGTATCTCAGGTGGGGGGGGGGGGGAGTAGACGGGGCATGAGCCCCAGACAGCACTTATAGAAAGGGCATACAAACGCAAAAGAGGGAGACGCAAACATGCACTGGAGAGAAGGAAAAGGAGAGAAAATTACGAAAAATTATAAAATGGTGCCCATGTAAATATGATGTGAGCGCAGGCAGTGACACAACAATACATGCGCATCTGACAACATTGATGACGCAATGTTTACGCGCAAATTTAAAGAGTGGCCGGCCTTAACCGTGAAAGGGTGTATTGCATCAGAAAGAAACAAATAAGGGTTTGAAATGCAAAGCTATTTAGAAGCTCGGTAGCTTCACTCGCATAATTATGTTGCCGCAGGATGTCATATTCTCGCGCTTAAATAAAGGATATAGTGAATAAATAACGGGTTTTAGAGGGATCAAAATTATCCCCCAAAATGTAAATCTCGATCTTTGCTTTGCTTTATACATAATATGCATCAGCCTCCTGTAAAATAATCCCACTCCCCTCCCGAATATAGGAAAATGCATATTATATACCATTTGAAACAAAAATCTTAATTTTCCGTTCACATCTATTTAGTCAAGCATTGATTAGGCTGAATGAATGAATATTATATTGAGTACAGAAAAGGCCCTCCTGGGGGAGGGGGGGGGGGGCAGGGAGCGTAGTGCCCTCCCCCCCCCCCCACTTTTTCAAGTACTCATAAAGTGCCCCTATTAATTTTAAAAAGTGCCTCTATAACTTTGTATGAAGTGCCCATTTTGTTTTGACACGTACCCCTTTTCCTTTGACAAGATCCCACTTTCCTTTGCAATAAGTGTTTTCCATTCTCATAAGTGCCTTTTTTTTAATCTCTAGTAAGTTCCCGTTTTCAGGTACGAGAAGCGCCCCTTTTCACTTTTGATAAGTGCCTTTTTTCATATATGGTCAATGCCCCTCTCAGATGCGATAAATGCCCCTTTTCACTTCTGATAATTACTCTCTTAATAAATGATACGTGCCCCGTTTTCTTTTTAATAAGGAGCCTATCCCTTTTTCATAATTGCCCCTTTTCATATCTTTTAAATGCCCCTATCAAAATCCGATGGGTGCATATTTTCCGTCGACAAATGCCCCATTTCCCATTCTCATAAGTGCCTTTTTTCATCCCTGCTGAGTGCCTCTTCTTTTAGGTGTAAGACGCATACGCAGGATTTTTTCAAAGGGGGGGGGGGCTGGGGGGGGGGGTTGGGAGGGATAAGAGGACACTTTTTTAGGTCAGCCATTGGTATATATATATTATTTTTTTAATAATTAAAAAAGAAAAGAAAAAAAAAGGGAGGGGAGGTTTTCCTTCAAAATACCAAAAGGGGGGGTTCAACCTCCCCCCCCCCCCCCCCCCGCGTACGCGCCTGGTAAGAAGTGCCCCATTTTCACCTCTGATAATTAGCCTTTGTACTTGATACGTGCCCCTTTTCTTTTCTAATAAGTGTCTTATCTCTTTCGATAAGTGTCTTATCCCTTTTTTTCTCTTTTTCCTTGCATCATTAAACCAACCCTTGATTTCAAGCGACTAAGAGCAATTTCCCCCAAAACTCGCTAGCTACGCTAGCTCGCGTGTATTGATGTTATAATTATGTTACTTTGATATCAAAGGTCTTTTAAGTCTTCCGTTATGAGAATGTGCTTATAGCTCCATCAGGATTGGATTTTTTTCTCTTTATAAGATGTAGAATTAGAACTTTTCCTCACTCGCTTTGCTCGCTCGCAAATTAATTTTCAGACCCTCACACCCAACCGCAAAGTAATGATGCCTAAGCAATATCTTGTATGATGTATAAAGAGAAACAGATATTGAAATCATCCCTGATAATGTAATCACAATATAGGGGTATATACCAATGTCTAAATAATCGTATATTTTCGCTTTGAAATTTCCCTTTGAAGGTGCCCTTTTTCCAGAAAGTGACTTTTACGTTAGTGCCCCTTCCCCCAATTTGGAAGTCGCTCCGCCGCCTCTGATTGAGTAATTAATTGGGCCTATTAAGAAAAACACTATAAACTGTCTGTATATTCTTCGTGGTGCATATCCCTCTTGCGTGTTAAGATAATCGAATTTACCAAAGGAGGGGACTTACACCACAAGGAATATACTCCTCGTGATCCGAGTCCTCCTCTATAAGACATTTGATGATTTTAACACGTAAGGGGGACTCATACCACGAGGAATATCATGACAGTTTTATATTGCTTTGAGTCATATTATTTGATCATATTGAAGTTAACCAGAGGCGTCGGTGTTCATCATTCCTCACGCTCAAGTGAAGACGCTTCCAGACACCGTAGCAGCGCAGCTCTACTGTCGGATCGTCCATTCCAATTCCCTCATGTGGACATCCATCTGCGCGTCCATCTTCACCCTCACCACCATCTCAATCGATAGGCTCATGGCTGTGAGATACCCAATCATATTCAAGCGTTTCTTTACCTCCAGAACAACCTCCCTCTCAATCGGTGGAATTTGGCTAATCTCCTTGGTCATCAACATCGACAGTTTCTACATCCACTACATCGTCGACGGAAAATGTGCTTTGAGCTTCTCGACGCCATCTATCCAGAAGTTCAGCGGAGTCTTCGTCTTCATCGCAGAGTACTTGGTACCCGTAGCAGTCATGATCCTCGCTCATGTCTTCACCATTCGAACCCTTCTAGAGCGCGCCCAGGTGAAGCTTTACTCCACCGAAAACCAGAGCCAACGGCCGAATAATCATCTCCTGCGGGCCCGACGTCGCGTCATCAAAATGCTCTTCATCGTTGTCGTCATCTTCATCATCTGCTGGACGCCTGATCAGTTTGGCTTCCTCGCTTTCAACGTCGGTATCATCGACCTTTCGCACTTCAACAGCCCCCTCTACCGTTCCTTCGTAGTCCTAGCCTTCGTCAACTCCTGTGCAAACCCTATTATCTACGCCGCCTGGAATCCGAACTTCAGACAGGCTCTCAAAGAACTCTGTGGGAACATACCGTCTATCAAACTACAATCTATCTTTGCGGCCATAAATGAGACTAGCAACGAGTCTACTGATACAATTGCTACTAAACTATCCTCTGTTGACAAAATAGTTGTGTAATTATGTATTATTTAAGTTCTATTTAACATACGGGGTAGGTTGCAGTTGGGTGGGTCACTGATTTAGAAGTACGTCCTCAATGTGAACAGTATGAAGAGCGCCGGTGATGACATGGTTTATCTATAAATCTTTCAATTATTTATTTGGTTTATCGCTGGTTCCACAGACTTGAGTATATATAAAGGTCAAAGTTCAAATGGTTAAGGTTTCTGCAAAGGGGCCGTTTTGACGACTTTTTCGAATAGTTATATTCATTAAAAGTTTGTAAAGGAAGTAATGTCGATGTTTTGTGATCTTGTTCTTCGTACTGAAGATGTAGAGTAGGTGTCAATCGACTTTGTATGACATGAAAGCATGGATGACAGTTTTGACATTTGTCATTATATGATCTTTTTTTTAGTATAAAATTTGGGAATCCTTCCTCTTTTTCATTGCGAAACTTTCCCGCATGTTTACAATATTAAAGAAAAAGAGTTAAAGATTAGTTGATTTATTTTAGGTTTTTTACTTCATGTTTTTTTCTTCATTTTATTTTGTTCGTGAAGTATAAGCACATTAATATTGAGGAGTGTATATAAGATAACATAATATTATATACATTTATAATACTATACATTAACAGGGTTACTCGTGGGCAATTGTAATAAGCTAATACTTCTTAAAAATGTTGTGTTAAATGGATATTCTTGAAATTCCAAAGTAAATAGTATGTCATATGAATTCTCATGTAAATGTTTCTTACAATGATAACGATTTTGTAATCATCTGTGTACGGTATTATTGCCCTACCTGTCCGGTGTAATAAAAGGGTATCCAACAAAAGTGACAAAGTTAGTATACCCCTAACAAAACTTTGATTTTTTTTTTAAATTCTTTACAAATTGATATTGAAAACAAAGCCTTAAAGGGACTTTGTAACATTGATAAGATGAAAGAAAGTGGTGCTAAGGTAGTGACATCAATGCTAGATGTACAAATAAAGAAAATCTGAAAATTTGAGTGAAAACGGACCATTATTAATGATACAAATTGGGAAAAACTGATCTGATCGATTCCTTAATTCTCCCAACTATATTATTATAGTATACTATTAAGGAGCTACATTGTCATATTGAACGTTCTTTATAGGAGTGTGCTCACTTTCGTCTTTTTTTGGACAATATACATGTATGTACATACTGTTTATCAGTTGAGAATAATGTTTTGCGATCATATGTTTTATCTGTTATATATATATACAGGGTACAAGAATTGATACAAGCTACTTTTAGGACCCCGTTGGAAATAAGCCTTTTCCGGCTTTCATGGGTTATCCTGTCAATGTATCTTCTCGTTCCATTTGCTTTATGTATGCATTCAATGTACTATACTTGACGAATAAAATCAATCAATCAATCAATACTGAAATCCTCACATTATTTTGATTGACTATGAGCAGAGGAGAGGAGAGAGAAAGAGAAAGGACAGAGGGAAGGGAGAGAGAGAGAGAGAGAGAGAGAGGGAGAGAGGGAGGGGGGGGGGGGTAGGTGAGAGGTAAAAAGATCACCTGTCTACAAAGGCCACATTTTTTGTTTCCATCGAAAATGGTTTCTTATTGAAACATATACTAAAGGAACCTGTCTACAAAGACCACTTTTTGTGTTTCCCTTTAGCGGTCGCTATAGACAGGTTTGACTGTATATACTGAGAGAAAATCAGTGAGAGATGGGAAGATGGTTTTGGTGGAAGAGTGATGTAGAATAATAGATATTGAATAAAGTACAAGGGTTAGGAGAAAGGGAGGATGAGAGAGCGGTTAAGAGTGAGTAATGGCGAATGGGGATGGCAAAGCTAGAGCAAAAGATAGAGAGAAATACAAGAAGCAGCAATGATGAGAGGATTAGAATAAACACGAGAGTGAGAATTAAAATAAAAAGAGGAACAGAAAAGAAAGTAATAGAGGTGAAAAAGGGAGTGCAGGAGACAGGATGGTTGAAAGAATGAGAAGAGGGGAAGAAGGCGAAGAAGATGGAGGATAAAGGGAGCATGTAAAGATGGAAGAAAAGAAATGAGGAGGGGGAAGTGACAGGAGAAGGGGGGGGGGTGGCTAATTCATAGCACGGTTTATCCTTCCGGAAGCACAATATATAGCTTCTACTTTTGTCTTCACAATATGGAAATCTTAATTGTCAGGATGTTTTGTCAACTGAAGGTGTTTGGAATCCACAGACTGCAACATGGAAACTATTATATTGACAAATTTGCTTTGAGAATGTTATTGTAATGGCCATTGGGTATTTTCCAAAATAAGCACAATACAAAAAAGTCAAATAACATTAAAGAATAAGAACAAAACAAAATGAACCAAAACAAACAAGTTCCACAATCCGCATTTAGTAAAGCAAAAAAGTCTTTGAAAAAAGAAAGAAGAAAAAAATACCTGCCAATATCTTGAAGCTTTGGCAAGGATCATCTGCAAAGTAATCTCCGAAATGAGCTTAATAAGGGACTTTTCGTTTTAGGTTTTCTTTGGTTCTGTTTCTGTTTAGATTCTCTCTCTCTCTCTCTCTCTCTCTCTCTCTCTCTCTCTCTCTCTCTTTATTTTACCAGTCGCCTATTCGAACAAGAATGGAAAAACAGAGAGGGCGGTAAACCATTCCCAAATAAAGCTCAGAGAGAGTTGCTGATTAAGCAAATCAAAGTTTGTGTGTGTTAAATGTTCACTTGAATTGAAAAATCACAATCTTGACTTCAGGCCTGTGTGTCTCTCCTATTTCTATTTCAGTTACCAAAAACTAATTATATACATCATAACATTTGCTTTCCAAACAAATATAAGATTGCGTGTGCGTGCGTGTGTGTGTGTGTGTTAGCCTACGTTAACCCTGTCATTTCTATATATAAAAATGTTCATTGTCATTTTTATGTTGTTTTCAAACAGAGCCCTGTTGTAAACCAGCCTATTTTAATGTTTTTAACAATGTATCGTAATGATTATGAAGAACATGATACTCTGTATAAAGATGCAAAATAAATGAATTTAAAAACAATAAACTTGACCTGTCCCATCAGTGGCAAAGCCAGTGTGGGGGCCCCCTTAGCAAAAAAAGAGGTTAAGAAATAATGGTAACGTTAATTTTACCTTTGAAAAAGAAAGAAAAGAAGACGGGGCCCCACCCCTGACCCCTGAGCCCCCCCCCCCCCCCCCCCCCCCACACACACACTTGTTCCCCTGGATCCGCTCCATTTCGACTTATTTTGCTTGATTCATGCCACTAAATCAAATCGCGTGACGATTTCAGACAAAATAATTTAGAAGTGAAGTAATCTCACTTTCTTTATCGGTCTTTCGCTGCGGCCATTCCTCGTGTGTGAAGCGGTCGTCCACGTACTCGCCATCCCTGAGAGCGAACATCATACGGGTCGGCTCGGCGCGACCACTGGCATTGAAGTACTTGTAGTTTGGCATGATTATTTAAGGGTTTCCAGGCCACCTACCCCCTGGACATCCACCCCCGGATAACCACCCCCCCCCCCCCCCCCAGTCAACTACCCCCTAGGGGTTAGTTGTCTGGGGGTAGTGATCCGGGGTAGTTGTCCTAGGGGGTAGTTGTTTGGGGGTATTTTTCTGGGGGTAGTTGTCCTATAGGGGTAATTGTCTGGGGGTAGTTGTCCAGGGGTAGTTGTCCTGGGGGGTAGTCGTCCTAGAGGGTCGTTGCCCTAGGGGGTGGTTGTCCTAGGGGGTAGTTGTCCTAGGGGGTAGTTGACTGGGGATGGTTATCCGGGGGTGGATGTCCCGGGGGTAGGTGTCCGGATACGGATTTAAGTAAGCGATGCAGCTCGTGGATGAAGGCGAGCTTTTCTTCTGGTTCTCTTTCTCGGTGATATACTAATAGAAAACACCAACAATCAGTTCGCCTCGCAATATTCGCTTCATTTTCAACCAAAATTCCTTGCCAAAAAGGACTTGACCTTTGAATCCATCGTGGATGGAAACTGCAGTAAAGAACATTTGTTCATGCAGAGCAGATCAGTTGAAGCGTTCAAGAATAATCCTACAACATTTCGTCGGCCGGGTGGCAGAAGGGCGTTTTAGCGCGCGAGCGACTCGAAAACTACTTTTTGAATTATTCGCATTTAAAGATTTGTTATATATTTAAACTGATTTTCGTCCCAAAAATTGTTTTCAAACTTTAAAGACTAATAGAAATGTTATAACAGAACACGGCCACAATTCTTTTGCGGAAATAAGTCAGTTGTATAAAAGTTTTAAGCTATTTAGTGCTAACGCCCTTCCGCGTAGCGCTTCATTTTTTACCTGAAATTCGAGCTAACGCCCTTCTGCCAGCCAGACGATTTCTGTTTGATTCCGCAAATATTTCATTGTGTTTATATTTCGTATGTTCTATCCTGCTCCTGTTCCTTTGTCTATAACGCAGATGCTTTTATGTGATCTTTTTTCCCCACAAGGCTAGTGCGCCTAGTGTATTTGAAGTGGATTCGGCGCCTTACAAATCTCGTATGTTATTATCATCATTCCTATTATTATTGTTATTATTATCATCATCAGTATTATTATTATCATCATAATTATTATTTTTAGTAGTAGTAGTAGTAGTAGTTGTATAGGTGAGGGTCTAGAGGAGGGACCACTAAATGAGCCCCTCCCGCAAATCCACATACTAACGCACACGCACACCCAGGCACACTCACCCACACTCTCCTGTGCACAAGCACGTACAACACACACAATCATGCTTGAGATTCTTTCTTCGTCTTTCTTAATTAGAGACGGGAATAAGCTGTAAAAAACAATCATGAGATGAACAAATCTACATTTATTCTATTCAATGGTTGTAAACATACAGAAAGATCGTCATTATTGTTCTGTTGTCGTCTGATATACATGTATAATAGTTTATATAAAAGCTTTTCTGCTTAAGGGTGATTTGTTCTCCTCTATATCGTCATTTCTTGCTCACAAATAACAAGAAAACACGTAAAGTAGTTGATATCGAAAGGAACAAAAAAAAATGGATGTAAAGAAAATATTGCAATTCGATCACCGCATTCTTTTTTAATGAAGCAGCTGTGCGTGCACTTCTGCTTTGCATATAGCTTGTAATATCCATGCGTTAAAACAAATATATCAAAAAATATTGAACAAATATATCAGATAAGAAAGTTGTTTTTTAATCGAAAAACGACTATGAATTATAAATAGTTGCTTCCTCCCCCGCCCCCTCCCTATACACATTTGAAAGAAATTGTATTATGTATTGTATTATGCATTGTATTATGGCCCCACAAATAGTTTTAAAACCAAATTTAAAAAAGACGCCTCCCCCCACCCCCTGGCCGAAAAAAATGGTGCTCACTATCACCCCCCCCCCCCTTTACCTCTCCTCCATTCACCCTACCTTTCCTCATTCCACCCTTCCTCCACCAGCAATTGGGCACCCACCATCGCCGCCAACTATCTTAACGAGCCTTTTGAATTTATTTCTTTCTTTTGAATTTATTTAAGCCTCTGTGACGGGCCGAGATTCCAGGTAAGACTTGAGAGGACCTTCGTCCCGGAAGGATTTGCAGAAGGCGCTCAGTTGAGGGTAGGAATCCAGAAGGCCCTCTATCTGGTACTTGCTGTTGGTCATCATGTCAAGCATATTGAAGATATGAATATCGGCTAGTGAGACCTGTCATACAATGGAAATGAGAAGGTAAGAATTCTTATGGATAACAATCGTAGCACTATGGCAAAGACTATCACACTATGAACATGACGGACAAAGAAAGAGGACAAAATATACAGTTCCTCATTCTACCCTCAACAATTGCTGTGGTAGACAAAGGAACATCCCATGCATGTGACACCTGTTCTACACATTTTTACATAATAGCAGTGAAGGGATGTTCCTTTGTCTACCACAGCAATTGTTGAGGGTAGAATGAGGAACTGTATATTTTGTCCTCTTTCTTTGTCCGTCATATTCATAGTGTCAACAGCTACTTCAATACCGTATTGTATATCCAATACACACACAAAAAAATCATATTATGTTAAAAGCCATTGCATTCTATTCACGTTTGATTACGTGATAGACCGAGCAAATGAAGTTGCCTTAGGTTGAAAGTTTTTGCTATCACGCTTTGCAGACTTCGCGACAAAACAAAACAAAGAAGGCGACTCAAAAAAGCGGATGAATTATAAGTTCACTACAAATCAGTCGCCATTTTCTTTTATTTTAAAGCGTATCTGCCATAGTTTACAGGAAGGATTAGACTGCCCTGCAAGGTCACTGGACAGGTGGTTATCTCATCAACTCAGCTCTCAGTTAACATAAGAAAAAGAGGATTATGGGGGACGAATGGTCACCGATTAGGCATGGTTTGTTATATAGAGGGCGCAAGTAGCTACAAGTAGTGTAGTGGGCCTTTAAGATGACCTTTTTCAATGCTTGTTGCCGTGTATAACTAAACCTGACTTTAGAATACGGGCCATAGAGTCTTATTTTATAATCTCTATGCATGTATCTTAGCTAGCTATAAACGCGAGTGTTGTTTGAAGCGATCTTAAGATCTTCAGTAGATCAAGATGGATGCCCACGATACCAACCCAGACCTACCAAGTCTCATGCCTGTAGCTGGTCCCTTGCACTTTGTTTTGCATAGTAGAATAGTAGCTGTTCATTGTATATTGTTTACTTTTTTGTAAACACTACATTTACTTTACATAAAATAGATCAAATTTGAAATGTAGTTCCTTTTTTTCCAAAGAAAGAACTTAATGATGGATGTGCATTAACCCCATTTGGAAGTGTAGGCCTACAGGTTGATGTAATTGCTTCTCTATTGAAAAAAATGTACATACTAAATTTTACATCAGAAGCACAATTTGATTTATTTTTCATCGTCAACAACTTAAATGGTAATCGATCCCTATCGCACTACAAAATGCTCAAGGGGTTACGATTTTACAATATTTGTTGATAGAGAGGTACACTTTTTTAAATATCCATTTAGTATGTGAATTCGGGAAAAACCACGCGAAATCCTCATGTAGGGTGTATTTTGGCTTAAGAAGATATCCTCGTTTAGGGGGTTTCTGGAAAACATGTGGTCATACATGCTTACAGTATTTCTACATGACTGAGAACCCCGGGGCTTGAACCTTGTCATCCAGAATCGCTGCTATACGTCAGTATAATGATCTTGAATAGCGGTGATCCGACACATTCTTCTGCGACTTTTGCTCCAGGTTTTATTTCGTAAAAGATACGGGGTTAGGGTTACAATTGAGTTGGGGGCTAGTTTAGGTTTATGCCTGGGGTTAAAATTTGGTTTAGGTTAAGTTTAGGGTTCGGGTCGGGTATAGTGTTTTGTTCAGTGCTTCAGTTAAGCAATGGATCAGTGTAGAAAAATGACCGTGCAAGCGTGTATCTTACAACCAAGATTAGAAATGCATTTCCAACCATTACCTTGTTTCCTACAAAGTGTTTTCCCCCTGCCTCCTTGATGAGTTGGTCAAGATAAGTGAAGTAGGGCTTGGATGTGACCTCGACAAATGCCTTCACCACCTCAGCCTGGAAAAGAGAAAGTAACAACAGATATAAGTCCACATTCTAATCACAGTGCAAACTGGCGCTGGGTTTAAAGCTCTGTGTAAGGTCAATTTTCACAAAGGAAATTAAGTTCTAAGTTCTCCCTGTGCTTTTGTTAAAAGTTACAAAGTAGTCCTTGCGTTGGGTTTAACCACTTGTTATGTACAGATTATGATGTAACTGAATAAGTAGAGTAGGGAATTAGATTTGAAGAATGTAGACGTTTTTGTATACCTAATATATTATATTCATCATTATCCGTTCACATCTTGATTCCTGAAAATGTATCAAGTCGAAACATGGGCTTATTCCACAGATTAGTGGCAGAGTTAGAATAAGCGTAGATAGCGCACGTCCGCTATTTTCCCCAGCTTCTTCCTCCTCCTCCTCGTCGAAGTCTTTTTCTGCTTCTTGTTCTTATTCTGTTTCTACTTCTCCTTCGTCTTCTTCTTCTTCTTAGGAAGTTCGAACCTCGCTGTCCGAATATGAGGTGAGAGTTACCCGAAATTACTAATTACAAGTACTTATGGGTCCCCCTCCACCACCACCACCACCACCACCACCACCACCACCTCCACCACCACCACCACCACCACCACCACCATGTCCCTCCTACGCCACATTGCGAGAGTAAAATCCCGAGGTTCAGCATTTAAAAAGAAACAAAATACCAACAATGAAACCAACGACTACTGTAGTGTTTAATCGGCCTCTTGAACGCGAATCGTTATTTATATATTAATCCAATCCAATCCAATCCAATCCAAAAGATATTTGATATAGCGCCTTTTCCTTGCAGTTACAAAGCGCTGCACACATGCTCGACATTTTTTGTTAATTTCTTGCTGTGTGCATGGAGATGGGACAACTTTTCTTTCCCTTCAATTGTTAATCTGCACATGATATTGCACACTTTCAGCTTCTTGGGGATTATTCCCGCTAGGTGTCATTTTAGACATGCCAATCCAACCACATTAACTCTCGCATCCTGCCTTACATCGGTGGAGAGCGCCAAATGTTGATTAATGTATTGCCGAAGGACAATAGTGCTGTCGCTAGACTCGAACCGCGAACCATGAGGTCCACAGTCCGGTGACTTAATATACAATTGTACCTTCTTAGCTTCGTCTTGTTTGGCAAAAAGAGGCATCATCTGATGTTCAATGTCGCCCATAGTTTCGAGGACGACGTCAATTTGGGCAGCTTCTAAACTGTTTGCTCCGTAGAAATCTAACACCATAACAATATAGAAAAGTATGACATAAGTGACAAATATCGTTACGCAACCAGTTTGAATATGAATATTTTAAAATAATGTCTGATGAGGACTTATACATGCATATTACTGGTTTACTGGTTCGTATTCATAGGAGTGGAATTTCTTAAATCTGGCATAAATAACTGATTGTTTTGTAGCATTATCAAGCGCAGGTACGTACTGGGACTGCAATTTGGTTAAGGAATTTCGATGCGATCGGCCCTCAGACCACAAAATGGACCGGCCCTAAAGCCAAAATATGGAGCGGTTCGTGGGAAAAGCTCCCTATTTCTGATTCCCCCCCCCCCCCCTTGAACACCAGGGGAGGGGGCCCGTTTCCAAATAAAGTTAAAATTAACGTGTTTTTGTTTTCTTCCCCCCCCCCCCCCCCCCCCCCCTGGATCCACCACTGGGCAACGGGTTATTTAGGAGTCGCAATAGTAATGTGCAGAGTAGTGATTAAACCACTCTTTACAGCGATACTAAACCAACAGCGCAGCTAGGAAACAAGCGAGTTCCGGGGACCAAACTGCTACAGCTGACCTGGAATGGCGCGAGCGGGGATTTTGCGGCAGCACTTCTAATACAGTATGGCACTAAAGGGTCGAAACCTCACCCCAAAGGATAAGTGCATGTATTATAAAAAAAAATGAGAGGTATAAGTTCCTGCCCTTTGATCTACAATATTCTTAACGAAAATGTACACGAGATATATAAATGAAGATATTCGTGGCATGATGTGATGTCTTTTAGCATTACATGGGCGCAGACATGACGTACCAGGCCAAGTTGTACGTGTATCATGCACCAATTAGCTGTAGTAGGAAATACTTCATAATTCAATAAGAAAACCTTTACTTATCCATGAAAGAAGATTATAGCCGACAAGGTAGAGATCATATTTGGTGAAGAATATATAACAGGGAACAATTTTAACTAATTTATATAAAAATACTGAAATATAGCAGTTGACAAATCTATTTCATTCATGCGAAACCTTCACCCCTGCAGAAGAGCACCAACTTATTTTATGCAAAATGCGTACAAAGGATAATTGCAGGTGAATGAAATGTTTCACCCCCCCCCTTACACATCTTGGATGGAAGCATCCATACATTTACTTGATAACGAGTTCGCATGGTACGTAACGTTATCAAGAAAATGGTGATGCCCATGTCTCGCTGAGAAACTACATTATTCTTGCTTTAAGCCTCTCTTTTGGTGGGGAATCTTGTAGATTAATAATAATAATAATCTTTTAAAGTCCACCACAAATGTTATTAAGTTAAACTGAAAATGGAAATTCTTTTTGCCCAATTGATCGTGAGCCCGGCAGCCACTAAGCAGCGCCAGATCGACGTTGCTCTATCCCTTAAGTTGTTAAGCGCCAAACGAGGTAGCAGCAACTCCCGTCTTTTATCGTCTTTTGGTATGACGCGGGGTTCGAACCCACGACCTCCTGGTTGTGAGGCGGACGCTCTACTGACTGAGCCAACACACCGGCAAGAATATAATACATCTCTCAGAAAAACGAAAGTCATTTCGTAGGGTGATGTGTCCTTTACAGACCATATTCCTGTATTTTAGAGTGGATTTAATGAATATGCCTCCCCAAATTAGATTTTCACTTCTGTACATTCAGAGAGCGGGCATGGCAATTAAACTTCCTACCCATAGTTTATTGAGAGAGATAGTTGCAGGCGCGTACGCACAAATAAAAAATAATAAAATAAAAAGAATTAGGCCAATGGCTGACCTAAAACAGATGACCTTACCCCCCCCCCCTCCAACAGAGCAAAATGTCAAATTTTCAAATTCCGAGGCCAAAAAAAGAAGAAAAAATGACCTCTTACCCACCCTCCTCCCCCCCCCCCCCCCCATGTCGCAACAATCTCTCTCAATCACGATATAAATTATGTATACCTACTTAGTTCTCTGGCGAGGTATCTACAAATCGCGCCACTCTGCGGTATCACCTTGTCATCGACTAACAGAACCGGAGCTTGTCCGATAGGAAACACTGGAAAGAGATGGAACAAAATATAGCAGAACAAGTGGAATAACACAAATTTGAAAAAAGAATGGATCTTTTGCAGCATGTGGCAAATAACAATGTTAAGGAACCTATACAAAACACAAGATGAAACTACTTGTACTATCATGATATGTTATTTTGCCACTTGAAAAGCCACACACAAACAATTTCACTAAAAAGTCAATCTTATATCACAATGGTCCAAATTCAAATCTTTGACGAAATGCATCTCTTCAAGTAAAATTTCTGTTCAAGAAGTATGTATGCAATTTGCGATTTCCCATAGGGGGGAATTCTTTAAAGCTGATTCGTTTAAAAAGCTTTAAACTAATCAGCTTTACATACAACATTATTCATACACAGAAATTTCGGTGCGAATGTTTCGAGATTTTCTTGAGTTGAGTTCTGGGGAGAGTTGAAAAATCATTTGTGAGCGTTATCATTATTCTTATGCAAGTGTGGAGAAACATCGGAGAAACATCAGAGAAAACCAGAACTCAACTTTATCTTTAGATGCGCAGTAGGGCCATTGCGCATTATGTGTTTACTATCAGGCAGATTGGGGCGCGATATTAAATCGGCGCCCGGTCTTAGCTCCGCCCAGACGTATAACCGTTTCTCATACAAACTGGCCCGAATTCACAAAGGAGGTTTGTCGACAAACCTAGGTTTATGTACGTCATATCGTCCCTATTTTCACGAAGTGACGGTAGTGAGGAAAATCGTAACGCAAAGTGTATGCGATTTTCATTCACTACCGTCACTTCGTGATGACGCATTTTGACGTAAAAACGGGTCATAATGACGCACGAAAAACTAGATTGTCGACAAACCTCCTTTGTGAATTCGGGCCAATGGGTAACTGCAGCCAGCTCTGACCGGTTTATAGATCGCAGGCGCGGATCTACGGGGGGTTTAGGGGGTTTAAACCCCCCCCCCCCTTGGGCGGCCCCCCCCCCCCCCAAAAAAGGAAAAAAAAGAAAAAAAGAAAGAAAAAAAGAAAGAAAAAAAGAAAGAAAAAAAGAAAGAAAAAAGAACGCACGCTGGAGAGAAACCCTTTCAAGTGCAAATATTGTGAGAAGATATTCAACTCATCTGGTAACTTAACCAAACACATGATAACTCTGTGTATTAAACTGTTACTTGATTTAAAAAGACGTTATCATGCACTGCTTTTTATGGTCTCCATTGTGTTAATAGATGCCAGGAAAACATCACTTACGGGGTTCAAATAAACACCCCCAAAAAAATCGGCTCGCCGCTTCGCGGCTCGTAGTCTAGTTCTGGACCCTATATAGATTTTTGTAATTCGCCGACTATAAACGTTAAGCCGATTGATGGCGCGATCCTTATTGGCTGCGATATCCCCGAGAACCGCGCGAGATAGGGTCCAGTCAAATTGCTACAAGCTGACGTCATTTAACGACTTTCCCTGAGATTTTTCAGGGAAAGCCATTAAATAAGCCGCGCCCCCTAGCCAAAGTAATAGTCTTTGCCTTGCAGCATTTTGAAGTAGTATTGGGGAAATCTGGTTTGATCTAGTGATAAAATGATTTTATATTCCTTAAAAAAAGTGCTATGTTGCATCAGAATTAATCTTAAAAATTAAAATTAGATGTATAATGACCATTAAAACTTTCTCTTTTAACATTATTTCCTCTAAAGATACAATAAGGTCTGAAAATATAAACTACTGTGTTATATACATGCATAGTGTCTTATAAGTCCATGGTGCACACGCTACAGGGCTAGCTACACGTACTCAATATAGCGGCATTGCATAATATCCAACTTCCAAGTTTTCGAACCGTTTGGTGATTACGATTGCAGTGACATGTACCCTACAGTAATGTACATAATTATATTTCAAACGGCAAATTCATAATTTTATGTCCAATTTTGACACTATTTCGGGTTGGTGTACTTAGTGCACCTGTTTTATCTTGAGCAACATTCAAATTACGAAAGATGTACAAAATCATTCGTGAGGCCTACTACTTTTTTCGTTTTCCAGAGTTATACGGGAGTTATACTCAAAATTTCCAATACTCTCGTCACGTGGATTTGTCTTTTTTGTTGATCTGAGATTATCATTTAACTGCTCTATTGTGATTGATTGATTGATTGATTGATTTTTATTCGACAAGCTTCAAACATACAACAATATACAATAATAACAGATCGAAAATAAGTCAGCTTGAACAGGATAACCCACGAAAGCTCGAGAGCTTATTTCCAGTGGCCGGGTCCCTTACAGACATGAATAACATTAATAAGTTAAAATAGTAATATTTACAGACAGATAAGAAAATTAAAAGAACTACTTATTAAAGATAATAATAATAATAGCAACATTAAACTGACGATAGAAATGATATTAAGTACAAGAAGAAAAAGAAGAAGGAGAAGAAGAAAAAGAGGAGAAGGAAGAAGAGGAAAATAATGATGAATTTGTAGAATCTCTATAACGTACAAAACATAAGTATATACAACATGAAAAAGTATGAACCGACAGAAGAATAAAAATTCAATCATATAACATGTCATTCACTTCTCTTCTCTGACTGTCAAGTATTAGGTATTCCTTTAATTTCCTCTTAAAATTATCATAGTTTCCTATTTCTTTTACACCATTGCGGGGAAGGGAATTCCAACATGGCATTGTAATAAAACGAATTTCCAATACTACCTACTCTTTCTGGTAAGTTAAAGTTGAATCGGCTATTTCTTGTATTATAATCATGTACGTCAGTAACAAGATCGAATATAATGATTCGACCTAGTATGATATATTTTATGCACGTGATGCAATACGAGTTGTTTTGATCTTTGGTCGACTTCAAGAAAACCAGCTTTAGAAAGTTCGCTGTAGCCAACATAAGTTCTTGGACCAGAACAGTTGATAAATCTCACCATTTTGTTCTGTATAATATTCAACTTCTTTTGATCTCACTTGTTTATGTTACTATACCATGCAGGGCTAGCATAGTCAAATAAACATTGAATAAGAGCAAAACAGAGTTGCGTCTTGCTTTTAAATCCATACAACTTTGATATCTGTACACAAATTTCAGACGAGAATTTGCTTTTTTTACAACTGATTCTACTAAAGATGAAAATGAAATTGCGCTAGCCAACTCAATGCCTAAATACTTCACAGACTCTTTTCTCTTGATTGCTTGATTATTGTGTGTCACTTCGGAATTCAAATGACTTTTTAGAACTACTTTTAGAACAAAATAAAATGCTTTCTGTTTTTCCCAAGTGTAAAGAAAGTTCACTGATTATCAATCATCCAATCGACACACGTATAGACAGCTGTTCACTGAGCTTTTCCTCAATATATTGAAGATCAGGATTTGAATAGAGTAGTACCAGGAAGTTACCAGCTTGGTAGTACGCTGTCATCTGCGTACAATAATAGTTTGAAGTCTTTTATACATGAAATACACATATGATTTATATAACTTGAAAATAGAATTGGGGCTAAAATGCTTCCCTAAGGAACACCGCATTTTATAGGCATTAGTTTGGAACGAATATCATGAATGGCCACTATACTTGGTGTCGATTAGATAAGTAGGATCTGAACCAATCTAAACTTGCCTTATCAAAACCCATTAGTTGTAACTTCTTCAATAAGACGCAATGATTAACTGCATGTATCAAAAGCTTTTTGCAGATCAAGGAGCACCATACCAACAAAGTGCCCTTGGGAATTTTCTCTCCTCAAATAATCAGTCAAATGAATTAGACATGTTTCAGCCGAATAATCATGTCGAAAACCAGATTGAAATTCATAATTATGATTTATTTTACCAGTAATGGATGACTCCGCGTTGTCTCCGTAACATATTTCATCCTACATTCTAGCTCAGTTTATAATTGCAGTTATTCAGACTTATACTTTGGAGATGTACTTTCTTATTAGAAAATTCCAATTACAGGTTCAATTCAAACACATTATCAGATGTGTGAAATGCAAGCCATTTCTACGCAACTTTCATGATTTTTTTGTTTTAAAATGGAATACCAAAAAAAAAAAGGAAAAAAAGAAGATAAAATTGAAGTTTGGTTCAATGAAATTGCTCATGCAGAGGGAGGGGGGGGGGGTGGGTACTCCTCTGTACAAGAAGATTACATACTTGCCACCACTATAACTGGAAGACTTGTAGGGTCATTAATTCATAGAGGAATAAACACAATGATAACATGCCACTGCATGGCTTCCTATGATGACAAGTATTAAAATGTCATAAAATGGATGATTATGACTTGCTTTGCAAGTTATTTTTAAGGAAATCATAAAGTTGCACAAACCAGTATTATACAGTGCGTCCCAGAAAAAACGAAACCGAGAAGTATCGATGTTTTATCATAACTTAATCACAACCATAATTAATGAATAATACATATTTGGAAAGCTTAGAGTCTCCTCTTTCAGTTGATGCTACTCACGTGATGCATATATCACGCATGAGTGATTAAAAGCAATTTGAAGGAAGGAAACCAAAAAGTATTTTGGCGGGCGGTATCTGAATTTCAAAGAAAAATTCATATTTCTAGAAAGTTCATTTTCTGCTCTTTCATATGACACCTCAATCAAGAAAAATGAGCTAGGAATAACAAAGTTCTGTTTGTTTCAAGTAGCCCTTACATTTTCATAATTTTAACAAACGAATTCGTTTTCACTGGGTGCCTGCCGTAGCAAAAAGCAGATTTGACAAAAGACTTAACTCCGTTTCGTTGACAATCAGCCATGCATGAAGACTCTCGTCTACGGCTGATTGTCAACGAAACGGAGTTAAGCCTTTTGTTAATTTCGTTTATTGATACGGCAGGCAGCCAGTGAAAACGAATTCGTTTAATACAATTATGGAAATGCAAGCACTACTTTAATCAAACAGAACTTTGTCATTCCTCGCTCATTTTTCCTGATTGAGGTGTCATATGAAAGGGCAGAAACTCAACTTTCTAGAAATGTGAATTTTTCTTCGAAATTCAGATACCGCCCGCCAAATGTCTTTTTGGTTTCCTTCCTTCAAATTGCTTTTAATCACTCATGCGTGAAATATGCATTATCTGAGTAGCATCAACTGAAAGAGGAGACTCTAAGCTTTCCAAATATGTATCATTCATTAATTATAGTTGTGATTAAGTTATGATAGAACATCGATACTTCTCGGTTTCGTTTTTTCTGAGACGCACTGTATAAGTACTATAATTATGAAGGGAAACATAAATGTAGGTTAATGATGGGTCATGTAAGGTCAACTTTTAATCAGCACTTCTCCCTTTTTAATTTCCTTTTTTTTCCCCTTCTCCTTGTCTTCTCCCGGCATCTATAGTGTTTCTTATTCCGCCTCTCTGTCTTCCGGCCCCCTTCTATTCTTGCATATGTCTCCTTCCCCTTTTATTCCCCTTTCTCCCACTTCCCCTTCACCTCCTTCCTTTATATCGAGTATGCAGTTCACATTTTTTACATGCGAAATTTCCTGGAAACTTATGAAAAAAGGCACTTCGAATTTTGATATATGGGTTATAACGTTTTTGAATAGAATGCAATTTGGGGAAGAAAAAAAATCACCCCAAAATCATGTTCTAAGTTTGCTTAAAATTGCGTTGTTAATTAATTTCAATTCCGTTGAGATTGGTATAAAAATGTAGATAATTTGATCTACTTTAATATGACACGAAACTCATGGTGGTTCAAGGTTCCCTTGAAATATTATTAACAAAATACGATTTTTCGTCAAAAGGGCCAATAAAAAAATAAAAAATCTGAAATATTGTGTGATATGATAAAATCTTTCTAATAAATAACCTGTGCTTAGTTTGATAGTGGCAGGCATCTCAAAAACTAAGCATGGACCTATATAAGCATGATATTTGACTTTGACCCTCTGTATTTTAAGGTACCAAAACTATATCAGCGTGTTGAAGGTCTAGTCTATCGTCATAAACGCATGCTGATAATTTCACCAAAAAAAGTGGAAATATTGATATGATATCTAAACAAAATATATTTAAAATGACAACAATAATGCACAATAATTATTTAAAGTTATATATTTTCCAATATTTATCAATTTCCAGTGCACGTCTTTAAAAATGACGCTTATAGCTTTGTAATAGGGTCTTGCAAATAGACAACGTTGAATCATGCCGAACGCTAAATGAAAGCGTTTCGTGCAGCGAAGTATAGTTAGCTAGGAATCTGTGCATAAGGCAGGGGAGTTCGAAATGTCACATAGCACACAGCAGTATGTGTATGAATATGCTATTGGGCGCTATCACTCAATTACGTAATAAGGCTTGATCTTTTGACCCTGTCGCAAGGTCGCTAGATTTTTGTCTGGCATCGCGAGCGAAGTTTGATTGACGGCGACTTCATGAATATTTATGAATCACTTGTGTGTGAACTTTTGACCCTTGACGTCAGCTTGTAGCAATTTGACTGGACCCTATCTCGCGCGGTTCTCGGGGATATCGCAGCCAATAAGGATCGCGCCATCAATCGGCTTAACGTTTATAGTCGGCGAATTACAAAAATCTATATAGGGTCCAGAACTAGACTACGCGGCTCGTGGACGATGCTCCGCATCGTCATTATTTTGGTCAAACCCCCCCCCTTAGCAAAAAGCTAGATCCGCCCCTGGATCGCGAGTTCGTATCTGTCCGAACATTGTATTAACGACGTTCACACAGGGAAAATGTACTTTAAAGCTGTTTAGTTAAAGAGCTTTAGATACGTCGAATTTTACCCCTGTGTGAAAAAGCTGTATAGACACGTGAATCAGTGAACCCATTTAGCAATCCTATTCACTAGGTTAGGCTGACCTTATAAATCAGGCATTTCATTGTGATTATTCAAAATGTAGTAAGCAGTTGTAACAATAGGTGCATTCACACGTAGAGCAAGGAGGACTATCACGAGCCTATTGAACGTTACAAAGGGAGAAACCTGTTTAAGGTATGTGCATGGTTCGTATGAGATATACATCTGAATACATTGGTTGCCAAATCCTGTATCCACCAATAAACTAAAAGAGTACCCTGCTTTCTTGTAAACTACAAGCCAATGTTGAAGAATCTACGTACATGTAATGACACCTTTAATTCATTTAACACGTTCATTAACAAGTCATTTTGTACATTGATAATTTTGCAAAATACATCTTTTCGGGTACCGTTGAAATGAGCACAAAGTGAGAGCATTTGTCAGGGTTTGCTCGAGGGAATTACAAAACGTGGGTCCAGTATAGAGAAAAGAATTTAATTTTTACACCGTTCTCATTCTCGGTAAATGATATGAATGAGACTGACGCGTGGGATAATTGAATATGATGTTGGTATTTTGAAAACATATTATTGAATAATTCAGATATTTTGTTTAAATTTAGCTGATACATAAATCGACCTCGGTGAAAAAGATACAAGTCAGAAAAATGTTCTGATGAAGGGTCAATAGCAGTTGCCTAATTTTGACCTAAACTTACAACTTATAAATTTGTTTAAAGATCTTCAATGGTCCTATATTTTTGTTCTTAGAATAGGATTTTTATTTTGTTATTCAAAACATCATTAATAATTCTCCACTTCGTTTTCAGATCGTTTTTGTAGACCCAAAATTGCTCAAAATTGTAATTTTTCTTTGGTTCCTTGTTACTGAGGAGAGAATAATTTTATTGGTAATATACTTATTCCGACTTCGTTGTTACGGTTTAATTTTCTGTTTAGGATAAAGATTGTTGTTCTTCTATTTATTGATCTCAGCAGAGATTTGGTAAACCACGGGGGATTGAGAATGTTCTTTCGATTTCGGGCTCTTTCCTTTTATTGGGACGCAATGATCACAATGATACAACAATATTTTCAGGAGTGAATTGAAAGCATCATCCACGTCTTGGGAGAAAAACACGTCTGATCAGTCTGCAGTGCCGAAACCATTCTAAGCTTATTTAACTCGTCATTATTTAGACTACAACTTTTAAATTCAGGACGTGGGTCGGAATTGTTAGAATATAATCATAATTCCAATGCGACCAGACCAGTAATCTGTTAAATCAGAAAGTAGGATGGCAGATTTTGGTAAGGGTAGGGTATTTGTGAAAATGTTGTCGATACGTGTTGCAGACTTGTCAGTTATTCGTGTTGGGTGCTTAATGAGCAGGATAAATGAACCTGGCAAAAAGACTTCTAAGAAATCTTGCGGGAATTCATTTGGTAACAATCAAGGAGATTTATGTTAAAGCCTCTTATAATAAAGCATTGTTTATTGCCCAAAACTGGGCATTCGATAATACATTTTGGAGGACTGTTAATAATTCTTTCTGATGGGATTTGATGGGGGCTGTATATAACGTCCATATATTCCTACTTCGCTGCATGTTTATTTCAATGAGCGAGGAGCGAGGTGCAATTAGTCGAGGTGTATACTGGTAGTGCATGACAAAGCACTGAAATTAAATGCTGATGTTGGGTACGGTTACCCTTCTGTAACATGTAAAAGTGTCGTAGTCGAGCGGTTTAAGCACTTGACTCGAAATTCAAAGGTCATGGCTCGATCCCCAACACGGCACTAATGTCCTTTGGCAAGACTTTAAGCTACATTTTCCACTCAATGGGTACCCGGTAGGATGCGAATGTTAATGTGGTCGCCTCCCAAGGGAGTGGAAAATGTGCATACATTGTGTCGCTGGTAAGCCTGGATCCGATGACCGGGGTAATAATTTGTTTGCGCCTATAGAAAAAAGTATGAGGCGCATTACAAATGTGAGCTATCATCTATAGGATGCTGAAGATTGTAATTTGAAATAGCACTTAATAAAGATTTATTCATTAGATTTAATTACAATACGAAAATGGTACATTGATATTGTTATTATTATCATCATCATCATCATCCTCCTCCTTTATCGTGACTTCTAATATGATCATAATCACACACACAAAATATTTGCCCATTTACTTTTGTTTTTGTTCAAAATAGTCCCCCCCCCCCCCCCCCACGCACACACACACTTTTGTCTTTTAATACTGGATCCGCTCTCTACTTCGACTTATGTTACTTGGGTCAAGTCACTAAATCCAATCTCGTGACGATTTCAGACAAAAGAATTTAGAGGTGGTGTAATCTCACATTCTGTATCGGTCTTTCGCTGCGGCCACTCCTCGTGTGTAAAGCGGTCGTCCACGTATTCGCAACCTGCGAGAGCGAATATCATACGCGCCGGCTCGGCGCGTCCACGGAGGTTGAAGTACAACAACTTGTAGTTTGGCATGTTGATTTAAAGAGGGGTACAACTGGCCCGAGGAAATTAAGGAGCTCGTGGATGAAGGCGAGATTTTCTTCTGGCACTTGGCTTGCTTGGTGGTGCTGTGTTTGATCAGTTGGATAGAACTCAAATGAACGAAATAACACTAGACAGTACCATACTACCATGTGTATTGTTTCTTTATTACAGGTGTATGAGTGACGATGTTGCACAAACGTTGAATCATAATAATGCCCTCAACGGTGAAATACCCTATAGATGAATATACAAGCTAATGGATAGCACCAAGAATAAGTTTACCTCTCAATATTCGCACTCATTGTTTTTTCTCTTTCACCAAAAGATCTTTGCCCCCCAAAAATATGCAAATCAAATTGCATTTGTATTGCACTGTTTGGTTTATCAGTGCTGTACTATTGCGGCCTACTCGACTATGAACTTAACCTTTGTACCCATCGTGGAAACTGTGGTGCCTCGTCACAAATTATTTCATTCACCTGTAACGAATAATGGTATTTCAATAGTCAGAAAGCGAATAGCATACGTTACGTGTTGTTATAGGTAGAGGACAAGCCATAATATTTGTCCTACCTAACAAAACTTGATGTTGCGATTCGCAATCTGACTATTGGAGTACAATTATTTGTTACAAGTGAATGAAATAAATGTAATTTGAAACATGGAACTTAACAAAGATCTATGCATTAGATTTAATTACAATACGAAAATGGTACATTGGCATTTACACAAATATAATGATACTGTATACGCTCTTTGGTCGGTTCGAGCTTGATATGAAGAAACAATCATGTTTATCATTATAGCTGCTGTTATAGATGCTGTTATTAATATTAGTATTATCATCATTATTCATTTAATGTGACCATTATTATTAACATTACATAACACAAATATTTTCCCATATTTTAGTGTATGCTTGTTCTTATTATTATCATTATTATTGTTAAAATTATCACCATAATCATCATCATCTTCATCAACACTTATTGTGACTATTATTATGATCATAATTACCCTACATAGTACAGCCTCCCCCCCCCCCCCCCCAGCCCCCTCCCCCCCCCCCCCCCCCACCCCATTCTCACACACTCACACTTTTTTCTCCCCTGGATCCTCTACTTTCCGACTTATGTTACTTGGGTTATGTCACTAAATCATATCTCGTGACGATTTCATCAAAATAATTTAGAGGTGGTGTAATCTCACTTTCTTTATCGGTCTTTCGCTCCGGCCATTCCTTGTGTGTAAAGCGGTCGTCCACGTATTCGCAACCCGCGAGAGCGAACATCATACGGGCCGGCTCGGCCCAACCACGGGCGTTGAAGTAGATCAACTTGTAGTTTGGCATGATGATTCAAGAAGCGGGTGCAGCTGGCACGAGGAATACAATTCTTTTCTGGAACTCAGCTTGCTTGGTGATGTGCTAATAGAAAGCACCAACAATAAGTTCGCCTTGCAATATTCGCACTAATGGTCTGTTTTCCTTTCCGCCCAAAGGTCCTTGCCAAAAAATATGCATATAAACTTGATGGTGTATTGCACTGTTTGGTTTATCAGTGCCGTATTTCCCGACTGTACTTGACCTTTGAATCCAGACGCGTACTTAGGGGCGTGGTTTTGGGGTCGAACCCCCCCCCCCCTCAATTTTTTGTTGTGTGTGTTTTGGAGGAACCCCCCCCCCCCCTCGTGACCAAAAAAAGTTGACCTTACCCCCCCCCCCCCCCTCCCCCAACGGAACGAAATATCGATCAGCCAAATTTTCAAATTTCGGGACAAAAACAAGAGCTTGATATGAAGAAACAATCATGATTATCAATATAGCTGGTGTTATGGATGCTGTTATTAATATATTTTTTTCTATCATTAATCATTTAATGTGACCATTATTATTAACATTACACAACACAAATATTTTCCCATTTTTTAGTGTATTTTTGTTCTTCTTATTATCATTATTATTGTTATAATATCATCATCATCATTTATTGTGACTATTGTTATGATCATAATTACCCCACACAGTAGGCCTAAAGCCCCCTCCCCCCCCCCCCACCCAGCCCCCTCCCACACTCACACTTTTTATTCTCCCCTGGATCCTCTACTTTCCGACTTATGTTGGGTCATGTCGCTAAATCATATCTCGTGACGATTTCAACAAAAGAATTTAGAGGTGAAGTAATCTCACTTTCTTTATCGGTCTTTCGCTGCGGCCATTCCTCGTGTGTAAAGCGGTCGTCCACGTTCTCGCCACCCCCTGAGAGCGAACATCATACGGGCCGGCTCGGCGCGACCACGGGCATTGAAGTAGATCAACTTGTAGCTTGGCATGATGATTCAAGAAGCGGTGCAGCTGGCCCGAGGATATACAATTCTTTTTTCTGGATCTCAGCTTGCTTGGTGATGTTCTAATAGAAAGCACCAACAATAAGTTCGCCTTGCAATATACGCACTATTTTTTTGTCTGTTTTCCCTTTCCAACCAAAGGTCCTTGCCAAATAATATGCATATCGATTTGCACGTGCATTAAACTGTTTGGTTTATTTATCGGATCCGTTCTACGCCTTCCGTCTGTACTTGACCTTTGAATCCATAGTGGAAACTCTGGTAATGTCAAAGAACCTATTTCCTATGCAGGGCCTTTAATGCTGTGGAAAATTCTCCCTCGAGAGATCCGTAGTAGCAGATCAGTTGAAGTGTTAAAGAATAATCCTAAAACATATCTGTTCGATTTGGCAAATAATTGATTGTGTTTATATTTTCGTATGTTCTATCTTGTTCCTGTTTCCTTGTTTAAGATGCCTTTGTTCATGTAATTTTTTTTTCTCACAAGTGCGCTTTGTGCATTTTTAAATGGATTCGGAGCCTTACAAATCTCATAAAGCTCTTCTGGTGTGTGGAGCCCAAAAAATTGATGGAAAAATTTCATTTATACGGTATCATAATGTAAAAGAGGGTGTCATTTAAAACACATTTCTGCAATGATTTTCAAAACAAAAGTGTTTGAAGACAAATATTGATTAAAGAATACATGATTTGAGTTTTCTGTTGTATGCAGGAAAATCAAATTTTGTATTCTTTATATACAATTTAAGTGAAATTTTGCCATCAAATTTGTGGCGAGTTAGGGCTCCCAACACTTTAGAGGGGCTTTAATAATATTATCATCATTATTATTATTACTATATTATCATCATATCATTGTCATTATTATTATTATTATCATTATCATTACCATTATTATCATTGTTACTACACGCAAAAAACTGAGTTGCTAAATGTTGGGTGCTGAGTGAGATTCTGCACTTGAAGTGCCAAAATCAGCACTTGACGGGTTAACTTTAACAAGGAAACCGAAACGTGCTGAATATTTGAGTGCAGAAAACGAGTGCTATAACAATATGCAGCACTTAACATCGAGTGCTGACTGCATAACCTGATCTGATTGGTCGGTTAGTATAATAGCTGTTACCTTGTGAATATTTGTTTTTGAATCAAATTCAGCTAAGAGATTCTTACATTCTTCATTCTCCAGGTCAATACCCAAGGCCTCAAAAGTCTGAATAACTTTGCTCCTTAAACTGTCAACAACATCAGTATTCAAAGCTGTTGCAGCAGATAACACTCTGTTTGTCATAGCATGGGTCATGTTGGTGTTTGATAAAAGAGAACCAATGAAAAATGCAGCTGGTCTCACTATGAACATGACAGACAATGAAAGCGGACAAAATATACAGTTCCTCAGGTAGACAAAGGAACATCCCTTGACTGCTATTATGTACAATGTGTAGAACAGGTGAATATGCATGTGACACCTGTTCTACACATGTTTACATAATAGCAGTGAAGGGATGTTCCTTTGTCTACCTAAGGAACTGTATATTTTGTCCGCTTTCATTGTCTGTCATATTCATAGTGTCTTGTACTGTCATTATGCATTGCTCCATCTTGTTCTTGTAGTAGGCCTATCCTATCATCATCATCATCAAATGCATCATCTGCTGCAGGATTATGCACTTCACCAACAGCAACACCCAAATCAGCATCAACTAGACCCTCCATACCCTGTACAACTTCAGGTTCAGGTTCTTCTTGTGGATGTTGGTTTAATAAATGTTTCCTGTAAGAGTTGAAAGTGGTAAATGACGAAGGACATCCACCTTGACCACATACCAAATGTAGATGGGGCATGTCAAACAACGCATGAGTTAGCACTTGCACAAGGGCTATTCTGCTAGCACCCAAAAGAGAGCAAAACTTGGCACTTTAAGTGCACAACAGTCAGCTCCATTGGGTGCTAGCAAAGTAGCCCGGGTGCAAGTGCTAACTCAGCACTTCGAGTGCAGTCACTATGCGAGCTCCTAAAAAGTGCTAAAATTGAATCTTTAAGTGCTAAATTTAGCACAACAGTCAGCTCCTTTGGGTGCTAGCAAAGTAGCCCGGGTGCAAGTGCTAACTCAGCACTTCGAGTGCAGTCACTATGCGAGCTCCTAAAAAGTGCTAAAATTGAATCTTTAAGTGCTAAATTTAGCACTTTTTTTTTGAGTGTAGGAGCCCGAGTTCGAACCCTTCCCACTGTCTTTTTGTCCTTCAGCAAAACAACTTTTCCACAATTAGTGATGCTCTATTCTCGGGTGTATAAATGAATACCCTGTAGGAGGTAAGACCCCTCATGTAAAAGATCTTCTCAATGCCCATGAGCGGCTTAGGAGGATTGCTCCTCAGGGAGTTGAGATGGTGCACACAATGTGTGCTGGTTTGCATGTTTTCCTATGACCGGGCTAATAATATCATTGTAAAGCGCTAATCATCCAAAATTGGCGCTATATAACTCGAAAAATAACTTTTAATCATAACTTATTATAGTTGTTATAGTTAACTAATATTGGCTTTAGTAATTATTACAATGCCTACGTTATTTTAGCACTTTGCATCTCCGAAACAAGAGGACACTGTAGTAACCACGATTAGACAGGGCTATGGGGACATTATTTGTATATATATGATTAGTATTTTATTTGTAATATGAACGTCGATCAAGGGGGTCATCTGACCGACTTCCTGTACAAGTATATTCAGGAATTCGCACTATATGCACATTCATGTGCATGTGGCTTGTCAAGATTGGTAGAGCGCATGCTTTCCGATAATAGGAGCCCGAGTTCGAACCCTTCCCACTGCCTTTTTTTCCTTCAGCAAAACAACTTTTCCACAATAATATTATTGATGCTTTATACTTAGGTGTATAAATGAGGACCCTGTAGGAGGTGAAAGCCCTCATGTAAAAGATCTTCTCAATGCCCATGAGCCGCTTAGGAGGATTGCTCCCCAGGGAGTTGAGATGGTGCACACAATGTGCGCTGGCTTGCATTGTTTCCTATGACCGGGCTAATAATATCATTGTAAAGCGCTAATCATCCAAAATTGGCGCTATATAACTCGAAAAATAACTTTTAATCATAACTAGTCTTATTATAGTTGTTATAGTTAACTAATATTGGCTTTAGTAATTATTACAATGCCTACGTTATTTTAGCACTTTGCAACTCCGAAACAAGAGGACACTGTAGTAACCACGATTAGACAGGGCTATGGGGACATTATTTGTATATATATGATTAATATTTTATTTGTGATCTTGAACGTCGATCAAGGGAGTCATCTGACCGACTTCCTGTACAAGTATGTTCAGGAATTCGCTCTATATGCACATTCATGTGCATGTGGCTTGTCAAGATTGGTAGAGCGCATGCTTTCCGATAATAGAAGACCGAGTTCGAACCCTTCCCACTGTCTTTTTGTCCTTCAGCAAAACAACTTTTCCATAATTAGTGATGCTCTATTCTCGGGTGTATAAATGAATACCCTGTAGGAGGTAAGACCCCTCATGTAAAAGATCTTCTCAATGCCCATGAGCGGCTTAGGAGGATTGCTCCTCAGGGAGTTGAGATGGTGCACACAATGTGTGCTGGTTTGCATTGTTTCCTATGACCGGGCTAATAATATCATTGTAAAGGGCTAATCATCCAAAATTGGCGCTATATAACTCGAAAAATAACTTTTAATCATAACTTATTATAGTTGTTATAGTTAACTAATATTGGCTTTAGTAATTATTACAATGCCTACGTTATTTTAGCACTTTGCATCTCCGAAACAAGAGGACACTGTAGTAACCACGATTAGACAGGGCTATGGGGACATTATTTGTATATATATGATTAGTATTTTATTTGTAATATGAACGTCGATCAAGGGGGTCATCTGACCGACTTCCTGTACAAGTATATTCAGGAATTCGCACTATATGCACATTCATGTGCATGTGGCTTGTCAAGATTGGTAGAGCGCATGATTTCCGATAATAGGAGCCCGAGTTCGAACCCTTCCCACTGCCTTTTTTTCCTTCAGCAAAACAACTTTTCCACAATTAGTGATGCTCTATTCTCGGGTGTATAAATGAATACCCTGTAGGAGGTAAGACCCCTCATGTAAAAGATCTTCTCAATGCCCATGAGCGGCTTAGGAGGATTGCTCCTCAGGGAGTTGAGATGGTGCACACAATGTGTGCTGGTTTGCATTGTTTCCTATGACCGGGCTAATAATATCATTGTAAAGCGCTAATCATCCAAAATTGGCGCTATATAACTCGAAAAATAACTTTTAATCATAACTTATTATAGTTGTTATAGTTAACTAATATTGGCTTTAGTAATTATTACAATGCCTACGTTATTTTAGCACTTTGCATCTCCGAAACAAGAGGACACTGTAGTAACCACGATTAGACAGGGCTATGGGGACATTATTTGTATATATATGATTAGTATTTTATTTGTAATATGAACGTCGATCAAGGGGGTCATCTGACCGACTTCCTGTACAAGTATATTCAGGAATTCGCACTATATGCACATTCATGTGCATGTGGCTTGTCAAGATTGGTAGAGCGCATGCTTTCCGATAATAGGAGCCCGAGTTCGAACCCTTCCCACTGCCTTTTTTTCCTTCAGCAAAACAACTTTTCCACAATTAGTGATGCTCTATTCTCGGGTGTATAAATGAATACCCTGTAGGAGGTAAGACCCCTCATGTAAAAGATCTTCTCAATGCCCATGAGCGGCTTAGGAGGATTGCTCCTCAGGGAGTTGAGATGGTGCACACAATGTGTGCTGGTTTGCATGTTTTCCTATGACCGGGCTAATAATATCATTGTAAAGCGCTAATCATCCAAAATTGGCGCTATATAACTCGAAAAATAACTTTTAATCATAACTTATTATAGTTGTTATAGTTAACTAATATTGGCTTTAGTAATTATTACAATGCCTACGTTATTTTAGCACTTTGCATCTCCGAAACAAGAGGACACTGTAGTAACCACGATTAGACAGGGCTATGGGGACATTATTTGTATATATATGATTAGTATTTTATTTGTAATATGAACGTCGATCAAGGGGGTCATCTGACCGACTTCCTGTACAAGTATATTCAGGAATTCGCACTATATGCACATTCATGTGCATGTGGCTTGTCAAGATTGGTAGAGCGCATGCTTTCCGATAATAGGAGCCCGAGTTCGAACCCTTCCCACTGCCTTTTTTTCCTTCAGCAAAACAACTTTTCCACAATAATATTATTGATGCTTTATACTTAGGTGTATAAATGAGGACCCTGTAGGAGGTGAAAGCCCTCATGTAAAAGATCTTCTCAATGCCCATGAGCCGCTTAGGAGGATTGCTCCCCAGGGAGTTGAGATGGTGCACACAATGTGCGCTGGCTTGCATTGTTTCCTATGACCGGGCTAATAATATCATTGTAAAGCGCTAATCATCCAAAATTGGCGCTATATAACTCGAAAAATAACTTTTAATCATAACTTATTATAGTTGTTATAGTTAACTAATATTGGCTTTAGTAATTATTACAATGCCTACGTTATTTTAGCACTTTGCAACTCCGAAACAAGAGGACACTGTAGTAACCACGATTAGACAGGGCTATGGGGACATTATTTGTATATATATGATTAATATTTTATTTGTGATCATGAACGTCGATCAAGGGAGTCATCTGACCGACTTCCTGTACAAGTATGTTCAGGAATTCGCTCTATATGCACATCATGTGCATGTGGCTTGTCAAGATTGGTAGAGCGCATGCTTTCCGATAATAGGAGCCCGAGTTCGAACCCTTCCCACTGCCTTTTTTTCCTTCAGCAAAACAACTTTTCCACAATTAGTGATGCTCTATTCTCGGGTGTATAAATGAATACCCTGTAGGAGGTAAGACCCCTCATGTAAAAGATCTTCTCAATGCCCATGAGCGGCTTAGGAGGATTGCTCCTCAGGGAGTTGAGATGGTGCACACAATGTGTGCTGGTTTGCATGTTTTCCTATGACCGGGCTAATAATATCATTGTAAAGCGCTAATCATCCAAAATTGGCGCTATATAACTCGAAAAATAACTTTTAATCATAACTTATTATAGTTGTTATAGTTAACTAATATTGGCTTTAGTAATTATTACAATGCCTACGTTATTTTAGCACTTTGCATCTCCGAAACAAGAGGACACTGTAGTAACCACGATTAGACAGGGCTATGACAAAGAATACATGATTTACACAATTTTTGTATTCTTTATATACAATTTAAGTGAAATTTTGCCATCAAATTTGTGGCGAGTTAGGGCTCCCAACACTTTAGAGGGGCTTTAATAATATTATCATCATTATTATTATTACTATATTATCATCATATCATTGTCATTATTATTATTATTATCATTATCATTACCATTATTATCATTGTTACTACACGCAAAAAACTGAGGTGCTAAATGTTGGGTGCTGAGTGAGATTCTGCACTTGAAGTGCCAAAATCAGCACTTGACGGGTTAACTTTAACAAGGAAACCGAAACGTGCTGAATATTTGAGTGCAGAAAACGAGTGCTATAACAATATGCAGCACTTAACATCGAGTGCTGACTGCATAACCTGATCTGATTGGTCGGTTAGTATAATAGCTGTTACCTTGTGAATATTTGTTTTTGAATCAAATTCAGCTAAGAGATTCTTACATTCTTCATTCTCCAGGTCAATACCCAAGGCCTCAAAAGTCTGAATAACTTTGCTCCTTAAACTGTCAACAACATCAGTATTCAAAGCTGTTGCAGCAGATAACACTCTGTTTGTCATAGCATGGGTCATGTTGGTGTTTGATAAAAGAGAACCAATGAAAAATGCAGCTGGTCTTGTACTGTCATTATGCATTGCTCCATCTTGTTCTTGTAGTAGGCCTATCCTATCATCATCATCATCAAATGCATCATCTGCTGCAGGATTATGCACTTCACCAACAGCAACACCCAAATCAGCATCAACTAGACCCTCCATACCCTGTACAACTTCAGGTTCAGGTTCTTCTTGTGGATGTTGGTTTAATAAATGTTTCCTGTAAGAGTTGAAAGTGGTAAATGACGAAGGACATCCACCTTGACCACATACCAAATGTAGATGGGGCATGTCAAACAACGCATGAGTTAGCACTTGCACAAGGGCTATTCTGCTAGCACCCAAAAGAGAGCAAAACTTGGCACTTTAAGTGCACAACAGTCAGCTCCTTTGGGTGCTAGCAAAGTAGCCCGGGTGCAAGTGCTAACTCAGCACTTCGAGTGCAGTCACTATGCGAGCTCCTAAAAAGTGCTAAAATTGAATCTTTAAGTGCTAAATTTAGCACAACAGTCAGCTCCTTTGGGTGCTAGCAAAGTAGCCCGGGTGCAAGTGCTAACTCAGCACTTCGAGTGCAGTCACTATGCGAGCTCCTAAAAAGTGCTAAAATTGAATCTTTAAGTGCTAAATTTAGCACTTTTTTTTTTTGAGTGTAAAAGGGCCCACTAAGATCTCGGCAACCGAAACTCCGATCGACTCCACATTTGGCATAGGTGTAGATGCCCATGGGATTTACAAGATTCATATTGTTTTATGTCATCTTCTGAAAATAGTATGTATTCAAGCGTCTGGAACTTATAATGCACATGATGCAAATTGGTGCAAATAACTGTGTCAAACGCCTTGCCGAAAACTCGAATACTCTTTTATTGTTATTTATTCTTTTATACAGTAATACAGATATGTGCGAGCCAACCATTTTTTGTATTAATGTCAACCACAACCTTTCTAAACCTGATCAAATAAAGGACACGCACGGTCAAGCACTATGACAAAATAACTCGTCTGTTGCCTTAATAAAAAGTATATATTTAGTCAGGCCTGACTTGAGTGGCAAAAGAATTATTGTGTTAAAAGGAAAAACATGTTTGATGACATTCCAAAATTCCCCCAATAACTAAAACGATTGGAGAGTGAGTTCTTCTTCAAAATTTACTCCAAAAAAAAACTCAATACGAAAAGTATTAATAGCTGGCCCGGATTCTTTAGCCTCTGACAACACGCAAGTAGGTGTCTCAAGTAGGTGTCTCTTAATTGCATGACTGCAATTGCCGACCTCCTAGTTCAAACATTTCTGACTTCTTAGAATATTTGCAAGCTTTATTACAAAATCCAGTCTTCACCAATAAAGACTGCTATATCGTATAGTAGATTTTAACATTGATATAATTCTAAATCTTCCGCTCAAACTACTTCACAAGATTTTATGGATATCATGTCTTCATCCTCATTACCTTTAATTACTAAACCAATCCGAGTTACCAACCAAGCAGCGACCCTCATTGATAATATCTTTTGCAATGTTGTTCCCTTACCTGAATCTGGATTCATTTTATCTGACATGACATACATGTATCTGATCATTTTTGTTTAAAAGTCATTGTATTTTAAATAAAAAAAGACACCCCTTGCAAAGATTCAGTAGGGTAACACCTAATAAAGTAGCGCGATTGAAAGAAAGTCTCGAAGATGCTGATTAGACTTAAATTTATAGTTCGCATGATACAAATACTGCGTATAATAAATTTATAACGTTTTTCATGTCTCATTTAGATAGACACATTCCATTAGTGTACAAATGATCTAATAATAACCAGAGTCCCAGACTTCCATGGATACCCAAATCAATTTTAAGATCAATCAATCGAAAACACAACTTATATTACGCAATCAAAATACAGAGTAAGTTCCGAAAAGTCTCACCGTAAATATAGCACTTACAAAAATGTTATCACTAAAATATTACGTATTGAAAAACGAAAATATTTTACAAATCAGTTAACTCTATTCAAACATGATATTAGTAAAACACGGTCAATCATAAATAGTGCCATTAATAAGCATAACGATAAGTCATGTATAACAAAAATAAAATTTAGCAACGTATAAATTCACGATTCAGTACAGATAGCCGATACGTTCAATCAATATTTCTCTTAGATAGGACATATCCTTGCAAAGGATATTCCTCCAACGCAAAATAAATTTTTAGACTTTAAAGACCAGCCAAATCCCAATTCATTATTTGTTTGTCCCTGTACATAGAAACGAATTAATAGATATGGTTCATAACTTGAAAAATTAAAAGAGTGCTGGACACGATGGCATTAATAACATTTTATGAAAAACGTCATAAACTACATTGTCAATCCGTTGGTGCATATATAGGGGTTAGGCAGAGCTGCCAACCTTTGGAAGTACAAATTAGTACTCAGCACTTCCAAAATTAGTATTTTACCATCAAAATTAGTATTTTTCAAGCGGCCTTCCTTTCACCTATTAAAAACCTATTGATGTCGTAACGTAGCGCAAATGCATACCGTAAAGACCATATTTTTGCTGTAATTAGTTTTTTTTTAAATATATTCAATTGTACATGTTCATCTATATACCTTGTTTTAACTGCAAACTCAGTTCTTTTTAGTTCCAAGCTCTTGCTTCAGCCACAAAATCACCTTGAAGATTCACACACAAGTGACTATAAGCCACTCCATATAAAATGATGCACTGAATTCACAATAATTATGGCTCTTGTCAAAATCTGCAATAATGTAGTATTAGGGGTTTAACCAAATTAGGCTCGCCAAAAACCAAAATAAAACCGAGAGGTCCGGTTTTTGAGATAAAATTTCGCAACGACTCAGTCGGCCGCTGAATAAGCGGGGGGGGGGGGGGGGGGGGGGGGGGGGGAGGGGGGTAGTGAGCATTATTTTTTTTCTTCATTTTTGCTCCCGGGGATTCGAAAATTGCGCGCAGACCGTTTTTCGCTCAGTGGGGGGGGGGGGGGGGGGGGGGAACGTGGTGTGAGCACTTACAACACATTTTTTTTTTTTTTTTTTTACAATTATTTTTTTTCAAAAGCCCGGTATATTGCATTACTATATAACGTCCCTATATATACGCTTTTAAAGAAGTTTGGATATAATTAACACGGATTTAGCTCTAAATGAAATCTTTACAAAAATGTTGGCACCCCAATAATTACTTTTTTATTTTATTGAATGGTTTATTAAAAATACAGAAAATAACTCTCCGAAAGCTGTTTTATTTCAGTTTACAATACAAGCACATGAAATACATAGCAATGTCGAAACAATGATTGCATAAAGCTTAAGAGAGTTCATACAAAGATAAAATTACTAAGATATAATATCTTTCAAAAACTAAGTATAATCAACACCGTGATCAACTCTATGACAATATAGACTGGATTTTTGTTTGCATCATTAGTAGTAAGTAGGGTTTATATTACAATCATCTGCATACTAACAAAAAGGAAATCTGTATTTCATTTAGATATACTTGCAATTAGCATTAATACTGTAATTATTCTACCTTCAAAAAATAGGCGCGGATTAATAACTAATCACACCCTTATTTATCACAATTGTAATCCCTATTCTTTCAGAATCTTGATATTTTACAGGCCTGGCGCACCCTATACCCTATTCATTATAAAAAGAATGAAAAACATAACAACATCCACAAAGATTATCAAGTAACGACCTATAATATGTTGACAAACTCGCTACATTAACTTGATATAGAGCTAATATGCTATACAGCAAAACTTGTCTTCTTGGCCACCTCTCCAAGAAGGCCCCCTGTTTGTAATGGCTTTGCATTCTGTCTACCTTGAGAAAGCTAAGTGTATTGTAGAAGCTGTCTATAGAAATAGTCCATGGGCCAAGACCAGAAATTTGGGTTATTGGTACCACTCAAGGTGGCAAGATCTACTTATGCATTTTGAAATGCCCTATATCTATACATAATATTTTGATATGATAGCATTTCCAAATGTACAGCTTAGTCATATAATCAGCAGTTTCCATGGCAACACTAGACTAAAACCGGTATTATTCAAAGAAACAGTTAAAGTCATTTAAAAATAATAAAAACACTTTTGAATGCGTAAAAATGTACAGGTTAGAATACCTCACCATAAAGGAAAGCAATGAAATGCAATTTACATCACCATTTATAACGGTTGCCATGGTAACGACCTCAGAATGGCCTAAAATCAAGGATTTTGGAGTAATTTCAGTAATATATTACACAATATACTCATTCAAGACAAGTTAAAGTCCCTTTTCCAAAATAATGACACAACTTTATGACTAATACATCATATAAGCCAAGAATATGCTATATAGTACATTCCCATTGTTACCATGGCAACATGAATTAGAGTTAACAAGATGCCCTGTATGGTACTATATGCCATATTTTGGCTATATTTTGGCATTGGAGAGCTGTTGAAAGTTTATTTTGGTGTCTATACCCAGGTTTTCAGGCCCACAGAATAAAAGTTTAGAATACCTCACCATAAAGAAAAGTAATGAAATGCAAATTACATTACCATTTTAAACGGTTGCCATAGTAACGACCCCAGAATGGCCTAAAATCAAGGATTTTGTCGTTTTTTTCAGTAACATATTGGACAATATGCCCTTTCAAGACAAGTTAAAGTCCCCTTTCCAATTTAATGACACAACTATATGACTAATACATCATACAAGCCAAGAATATGCTATTTAGTACCTTCCCATTGTTACCATGGCAACCTGAATTAGAGTTAACAAGATGCCCTGTATGGTACTATATGCCATATTTTGGCTATATTTTGGCATTGGAGAGCTGTTGAAAGTTTATTTTGGTGTCTATACCCAGGTTTTCAGGCCCACAGAATAAAAGTCTAGAATACCTCACCATAAAGAAAAGTAATGAAATGCAAATTACATTACCATTTAAAACATTTGCCATAGTAACGACCCAGAATGGCCTAAAATCAAGGATTTTGGCGTTTTTTCAGTAACATATTGGACAATATGCCCTTTCAAGACAAGTTAAAGTCCCCTTTCCAATTTAATGACACAACTATATGACTAATACATCATATAAGCCAAGAATATGCTATTTAGTACCTTCCCATTGTTACCATGGCAACATGAATTAGAGTTAACAAGATGCCCTGTATGGTACTATATGCCATATTTTGGCTATATTTTGGCATTGGAGAGCTGTTGAAAGTTTATTTTGGTGTCTATACCCAGGTTTTCAGGCCCACAGAATAAAAGTTTAGAATACCTCACCATAAAGAAAAGTAATGAAATGCAAATTACATTACCATTTTAAACGTTTGCCATAGTAACGACCCCAGAATGGCCTAAAATCAAGGATTTTGTCGTTTTTTTCAGTAACATATTGGACAATATGCCCTTTCAAGACAAGTTAAAGTCCCCTTTCCAATTTAATGACACAACTATATGACTAATACATCATATAAGCCAAGAATATGCTATTTAGTACCTTCCCATTGTTACCATGGCAACCTGAATTAGAGTTAACAAGATGCCCTGTATGGTACTATATGCCATATTTTGGCTATGTTTTGGCATTGGAGAGCTGTTGAAAGTTTATTTTGGTGTCTATACCCAGGTTTTCAGGCCCACAGAATAAAAGTCTAGAATACCTCACCATAAAGAAAAGTAATGAAATGCAAATTACATTACCATTTAAAACGGTTGCCATAGTAACGACCCCAGAATGGCCTAAAATCAAGGATTTTGGCGTTTTTTTCAGTAACATATTGGACAATATGCCCTTTCAAGACAAGTTAAAGTCCCCTTTCCAATTTAATGACACAACTATATGACTAATACATCATATAAGCCAAGAATATGCTATTTAGTACCTTCCCATTGTTACCATGGCAACATGAATTAGAGTTAACAAGATGCCCTGTATGGTACTATATGCCATATTTTCGCGATATCTTGGGATTGGAGGGCATTTGAAAGTTCATTTTGGTGTCTATACCCAGGTTTTAAGGCCCACAGAATACGAGTTTAGAATACCTCACCATGAAGAAAAGTAAAGAAATGCAAATTATATTACCATTTATAACGGTTGCCATAGCAACGACCCCAGAATAGCCTAAAATCAAGGATATTGGCGTATTTTCAGTAACATATTAGAAAATTTGCTCATTCAAGACAACTTAAAGTCCCCTTTCCAAATTATTGAAAAACTATATGACTAATCTATCATATCAGCCAAGAATATGTTTTTATGGTACATTCCCATTATTACCATGGCAACATGAATTAGAGTTTAGAGTTTACAAGATGACCTGTACGGTACTATATGCCATATTTTGGCTATATCTTGGCTATATCTTAGGATTGGAGAGGTGTTGAAAGTTAATTTTGGTGTCTATACCCAGGTTTTTAGGCACAGGGAACACAGCTAAAGCTTTATTTTGGAAATTAACATAGGATATCATACATTTGCATAAAATCAGAGCAAAATGACCATCAAAGTATTCTGCCACTGCATATTACAAGCTTTTTTTTAGGGTTTAGAAAGATATAACATTGTCATGACTACATTAGATGCTAGAAAACTTCATTTGATTGTATGCAATGCTGGAACCAGCACAGATTCATCACAATAATGACCATTTGCTTGCTATTGTATCAAAACTATCCCGAAGAATACTACGAGCAAAATGAGAATAAATGAGTCAAAGGTAAATATGAATTCCAGAAAATTTGTGTCTGTTTATCAAAACGCCTTCTTTGGGCAGAAATATTACAGGCGGTTTGCACGAAGTCTCAGAAACTATTTTGTCACACCCTCTCTTTCCTATTTTTTTGTTTACTCTCTTTGAAAGAAAGGTGTGATTGAATTTAAGTAGTCCATTTGGACACAAATTAATTCACATTTTCAACGCCAGAAAAAAAAACATGTATATGCCTTTGAAACTTTACATTGATTGTTCAAAATGATGTAACTGATAAACTATATCTAGTACATCTTCGAGTTTAACCTTCAAGTGTCCTTTCCATGTGATCTGGAATTTTAAGCCTACCCTAAGTTGTCACCATGACTTTGATAATGGCAGCTTATTTGTCAATTAGATACTGGTGACTTGTGGTAAATAGATTACACACAATCACCGGTCACCGACTCTTCTTTTGTCTGCAACACCTCTATTTGTTTTCATCCTGAGTTGACAAGAGAGAAGAAAGCAACATCTACTACATGTATTTTCATCCTGACTTCGACAAAAAGTTACTCCTGCAGTCAACACGTTAATAAGAGAACGCCGTCATCTTACTATTTAAAATTTGTTTCCTACATTTCTCTTGGAACAAAATATATTCATCTCACTTTAATTTATCATGAGTCTGTGTCTGAATCGTCTACCTTGACTTTTGCCACTTCTTTATCTTCATCATCTTCCTGCTGGTTTGTGAAGGTCTTTAATTTGCACATGTTAGTGCATTTCAGTTGGTTCACGAGACAGGAAATTTGCAGGCACGGGCACAGTACACTTGCAGGACATCAATTGCAACACAGATTCCGGTGCTGTGCTATCTATTCTATGGACAGATTGCCGTTGCCATCTGTGTTCCACCCACAGGTCGTTGGATCTTTGACTACGGGTTAACACACAAGGCAGCGTCGCCATATTGCAGCCTGGTACATGTAGTTCACCCGAAGAACATGCATGCGCAAAGAGTCTTTGCATGGAGGTAGCTGGCTGGATTCTACCTCTCCTCCTTTTGCAAAGAAGAGGTGCTAGCGGGATTCATTGATCCGGTCTCATCAGATTGTGGATGTGAATGCATACATTTCGACACACAAACTCTTGTATCTCGTCTATTAGGGTTGTTGAAACATCCCATTCTTCACCAAGATGCTTAAAGTCAGGAGCTTAAGTGCACCCAGCTTTCCACGTCTTGCAAACGCACTATGTCGCAGCCAGTAAAGGCAGGCGTTAGAGCTTGGCAGACATCTTCACCCAAAAAGCTTGCAAGTTTGCAAACATAAATGTACCCGCACGGTAAGGGCCTGTTAGTGGCCAAAGAGACCAGCCGAGACCCTGCAAAAGTTGTGGGCATGCCCAAAACTTTCGCCGTGTGGGCACAAGCGGAGGCACACAGTGAGAACCCGGTATGAGGACTATAAGAGGACGGTATAAGGACAGATGGGCTGGTACGAGGCCGTTCGTGGGGCAGTGAGAACGGTGACATGACGATCGATGTGTCATATTTTGTCCAACGGGCTGTTACTGTATACCAGCCTCGTTACGAGCTTTCTCCGGGCTCTCACCGTTCGCTCATCGTTGACCCACCGCCTCATACCGGGCCCCCACCGATCATTAACGGTCAACCGCTCTCTTAACGACCTAATAACGTCATCTTACCATTCCACCGTCCTCGTAACGTCTCCATACCGGCCTAGCTGTTGCCGTGTTTTACATTGTGCCCGTTCAGAAACCGTGTCAGACACAGTGACTCCATATTTTACTGTATAAAAAATGCTTCCTCTGTTGTTTTCTGCGGATCGAGCTTCCTATAGCTTGACCCCTTCCCCTGCTTTCCCTCCATGTAAAGGCGCCGCTCCGGTGGGGGGGGGGGCTGGTGTGCACATCCCCCTCCCCAGTTTCAAAATACCCCAGAAGTGCCCCTTTGTACATAGGAAAATTGCCCCTCTTACTTTGACAAGTGCACCTATTACTTTATTAAAGTGCCCCTTTGTAGGTGCCCTTTTTGTTGCCCCCCCCCCCCCCCTCCTCTAATTTGTTAGTCGCTCTGCCGCCACTGCTTCCATGTGTAGGCATTATGAAGAATTATGAAGATTTATGATTAATTGTTGAGAAGAACAATGAGGAGGTACATTCGTGAACTGGAGAACTGAAGTGTGACCGGTAGCTAGGGCGAGTGTCCAGCTTTCATATACCGTGGGTGACGTCTTCAAGGCCAAGCGAATGTTCAGCGAATGGCTCTTTTATGGTTGCGTTCGGGTGGTAAGCAGCAGGTACCCACCCAGTGGGGCTCTGGTGAGACCCGGCGAGGGAAAGGCCAACACGGTGACACTAGCTGGCACGATCGAGCACGCTGTAAGTGGTAAGGGACCTGTATGCAGACGGAATGGAAACGATGAGGGCACAGTGGGAAAATGTAACACCATGGGACATCGTGATAATACAGACACAGATTACCAGCACATCTGTGTCTTCGGCTGTGGTTACTATGGATCCGTATCCATCCTCCGCAGCATGCCATGCATGAAGAAGCATTCGTGTGTCAGCTTCCTCTTGTTTTGTCTTCAGAGTTATGATTTCTTCATAGTGCTTCTCCACTTGCCACACAAAGTGAATTATTATGAAGCTTCTCCCTCTCTGCAGGCTGCTTCCACTGATCGACCAAAAATTAATCTATGCTTATTTTTGTTTTCAGGGTTTCTTCGGAATTTTTTCCACTGCAAAATGTTGTGACAAGGTGCAATGTTCTTCCACTGTGTTTCAGCGGTGGAACCTCTGTTGTATTTCTCAGCATTCTTGATGGACTCATCCATGTAGACATCAAACACGACATCAGTCCTGGCACTATCAGTGCCTTCGTGCAGAGCTAGCGTCAGTGCAGCATCTGCTATGTGCAAATGACTTGTCACCCCCTTTGAGTCTATGGACAAGGCTCATTCTATCAATGATACAAGCTGAAGGCTTCAGATTGAAATCTGCTGGTGACACAATTTTCTCCAGCCCTGTTTGTCTTGCGCAATGACCACGGTATTGGTCCGAGTGGGCGTGCTAAACCTCTATAATAGATAGCGCTCTGCTCTGTGAGCAATGATGATCATGCATGCGCCCAAAGAGGTTTCGGTCTGCCTTCACGATTACCTGATTCCCTTTAGCTTTGTAACCAGCCTGCTTTTTATTGATGTTGAGGAAGGTCATCAGGCTCTCTTTTTTCATCTTGTCATGAAAGTTTACCATGGGTTGCTCTTTTTCCAAACGATCTTCTCGGTATGCTTCTTTTCCAACTTTGTAATTTTTCAGCAGGTCTTTGGCAATATCTTGTGGGGCCAGGATACAATAGACAAGTTGACCAACTCTGTTTCATCATGGCTCAGCTGTCTTGATTAGTTCCACAAATGAACGAACATCGGTCTCATCTTTTCTTATCCGGCTTAGTTGCAGGTCCGGATGATTGAAGTGCTGTAAACTGTTTTTGCTGACCATGTCTCTCAACTCCCTCAAAATAATATGAGCTTCTGACCTTCTGTACTCAGATGTCAGGTAGTACCTACTGTCAGCTCCTGGTTTTAGGCTGAACCTTTTGTCCCCCCCCCCCCCCCCACCCCAGTGGTCTGTGTGTCCTTGTTGATGGTTTCTTCAATTCTGGTCGACTGGGATTCTGCCAAAGAGGTCCTACCAAGTTGTACAGAAAATCTCTGGCCCTGCATGAATTGTTCATGCACATCTGGGTGATCAATTGGCCAGCCGGGACATTTGTACATAATAACTATAGTAGAGAAGAAAGCGTGCTTAGTTCAGTTTGTCGTCGGCGAAGCACCAGGGAATCATTGCACGAATGAAAGCGAGGTGCAGCACCCATGCAGACACCCTCTCTAGATGCCCGAACCAGATCTAGCATAACCTTGACGATGTCCACATACATCCAGAAGGCCGAGAGGGTCCCATTAGCTGTGTTCCCTGTGCCTGAAAACCTGGGTATAGACACCAAAATGAACTTTCAACATCTCTCCAATCCCAAGATATAGCCAAAATATGGCATATACTACCATACAGGGCATCTTGTTAACTCTAATTCATGTTGCCATGGTAATAAAGGGAATGTACTATATAACATATTCTTGGCTTATATGATAGATTAGTCATATAGTTTTTCAATAATTTGGAAAGGGGACTTTAAGTTGTCTTGAATGAGCAAATTGTCTAATATGTTACTGAAAATACGCCAATATCCTTGAATTTAGGCTATTCTGGGGTCGTTGCTATGGCAACCGTTATAAATGGTAATATAATTTGCATTTCATTACTTTTCTTCATGGTGAGGTATTCTAAACTTTTATTCTGTGGGCCTGAAAACCTGGGTATAGACACCAAAATAAACTTTCAACAGCTCTCCAATGCCAAAATATAGCCAAAATATGGCATATACTACCATACAGGGCATCTTGTTAACTCTAATTCATGTTGCCATGGTAACAATGGGAAGGTACTAAATAGCATATTCTTGGCTTATATGATGTATTAGTCATATAGTTGTTTCATTAAATTGGAAAGGGGACTTTAACTTGTCTTGAAAGGGCATAATTATTGTCTAATATGTTACTGAAAATACGCCAAAATCCTTTATTTTAGGCCATTCTGGGGTCGTTACTATGGAAACCGTTGTAAATGGTAATGTAATTTGCATTTCATTACTTTTCTTTATGGTGAGGTATTCTAAACTTTTATTCTGTGGGCCTGAAAACTGGGTATAGACACCAAAATAAACTTTCAACAGCTCTCCAATGCCAAAATATAGCCAAAATATGGCATATAGTACCATACAGGGCATCTTGTTACCTCTAATTCATGTTGCCATGGTAACAATGGGAATGTACTATATAGCATATTCTTGGCTTATATGATGTATTAGTCATATAGTTGTGTCATTATTTTGGAAAAGGGACTTTAACTTGTCTTGAATGAGTATATTGTGTAATATATTACTGAAATTACTCCAAAATCCTTGATTTTAGGCCATTCTGGGGTCGTTACCATGGCAACCGTTATAAATGGTGATGTAATTTGCATTTCATTGCTTTCCTTTATGGTGAGGTATTCTGAACTGTACATTTTTACGCATTCAAAAGTGTTTTTATAATTTTTAAATGACTTTAACTGTTTCTTTGAATAATACCGGTTTTGGTCTAGTGTTGCCATGGAAACTGCTGATTATATGACTAAGCTGTACATTCGGAAATGCTATCATAACTTTTTACACGTATATATGCCCGACAAACAAAAAAAAAGTACAAAGGTTTTGCCACCTCTGATGGTACCAATATCTGGTCTGGCCCATGGACTAAAAGGCAACCATTTTTGTTTTCCGTTGAGTGACCTTAATAGACAGGTTTGACTGTATTTATGCCTGGATTACATTTGGCCTGCGATTAGTCTACGGAGCCCGTATCCTGCTCGTATCCCCTTTTCCGTGCGGGCCTCTGTGCGGAGGCAGGAGGCGGCCGTGAGATTTTCGTACGGATTCACGGGCTCCGCAGCCTTTACGATTTTGTTTCGCGAGAAGTTAAACAAATTTGAAAAAATCGTAAGCCCGTAGCCCGTATGCATGTCGTAGGTGGCATTGCACAATCCCCGCACGGGCATTGCCCGGAGGCCTCGCACTGATTGTGCAGCAAACGTACGATTTTTCGGCGAACATGGGGGTACGGCGGCTTTACGGTCACCGCGCCTTCTCCGCGCAACCTTTGCACAGAAGCTGCACGGGCTTCGTCCGATGTCCGTGCGGAGGCTGCGGAGACTGCACGGCTACTGCATTCAAATTGCAAGATTTCCGTACAATCTCCGAGCAGTCTCTGTAAGGATTTGCCCGGCCTGTCCCCGAGGGCCAATCCAATAAATGGCACGATGCTCGTAGATAATGTAAACACAAACATCGTAGCCCGTAGCCTCCTACGATGTCTACGAAAAATCGTAGACTAATTTATCGTACGGCGCCCGGGACAAATGTAATCCAGGCATAAAAGCTCGTTCTGGGTCTTACTTCATAGAATCACTTTTCAATCGGCAACTCATACTCCAGCTCAGTGTTTTCATCGGCTACTCCCAAGTTTGATTCCTGGACTTGAGTTGTTTGCTTCACTATTGTTTGATTTTCATATTCTACCCCCTCGATTTCATTCGTGTAGCCTCTATCTCCGTGTCTAGTTGTTATGGTGTCATCGTAATCTGGTTGATTCATAGTTGTTGCATGGTCTCTATCTCCGTCTCTAGTTGCTTTGATATCCTCGTAGGTTGGTTGATTCATAATTGTTGCATCTAAGGAGGTGTAGGGATCGAGTTCCTGGTCCTCCCTTTCACTGACTGACTGCTTTAGAGCGATGTAAGAGCGTCTGAAGTAAAGGAAAGAAATAGCATTGGTGAGGTATAGCGTTTCATTCTCCTGAGATTAGAAGTGCTATAAATATCTAATTATCATTATTATCAGCATTATTATTATTATCATCATTATTACTTGAAGTGGTAGTACTAGTAGTAATATAATACTATTTATCATTATTATTATTAAGTTTATTTTTTTTCTTGCAATTCACATTTTCATTTTTGTTCTGATGATGATGGTAACTATTATCATTAAAATAACCATGACTATTGTCATTATCATTATTTCTAATATTATTATTATTATTGTTTTTGTTGTTGATATTGTTATCACCATCATCACCATCATCATTGACCATAGTCAAATAGATGGGGATGGTCTAGTAGGCTGCAGCCCCCCCCCCCCCCCCCCCCCCCCTCTTCCGCTACTATACCAGTGCCTCCTTCGTACAGACTTATCTCAGTATGCGTGTATAATAATGCGTGCCTGTATTAAGTGTACGTGAATGTGTGTGGAGGGTGGTGGTTTGTGGATGTCTATAGTGGCGGGGGCGATCGGGCGGGGGCGATCGGGCGGGGGTAGGTCAAATGGCAACCCTATCTCACCTGAGATTCAGGTACATCAATGCTATGATAATACCAAACAAGGCAACACAAGCAAGCAGTACACCTACAGTGATAGTGCTGGTCACCTCTGGAGAAGAAAACAATCAAATAAAGACATTGTACAAGGCTAGAAAAATTCACAATGAAAAAATATCATCATTTTACCTATACCATAAAGTCAGTCACCTATAACGGAAACCTAGAACCATGGCAATATTTTTTTTGTAATTCTTATGATATGAATGTTCATCTTTAAATATTTGTCTTTAGACTCGTTGCATGGGCTAAGGACCCATTCCAACCAGTTTTATTACTTACATCATAATATTTATTCACACCATATGAAAAGCATAGTCATCAACGCCACGAATAATAACATTTGAAAACAAGCAATTATGATGATATCTTAGTTCTACTTCATTGCTTCGATATTGTTTTAATTGTTCTATTTGGTTAGTGTACAATGTGGCTTTCCCATTTTGCATACTGGAAGTGAGGGAATGAATCAACAATTATTAAAATCATAATCGGATATGGCGTAGAATTTTTTAATAAGTAAACAAGTGAAACAGGATCAAGGGAAATAGTTTTTATATCAGGGCTAACAAAAAAATAGAATACAAGGAGATGGCCAGACAAGAACATTGATCACACAAGTTTGTTTCATCACTGCTCTTATTATAGTGAGGTTCCACCTTCATAGACTTGAGATATAATAATTATTAGATTTGTTACTTGATATCCGTAAATTCCCATGACACAATATATTTGATTTTAAAGAAGTATTAAACAAAGAAATCTTGGGAGTATTTCCCACTACTCACTAGCCCTTTGTGAGAGAAACCAGATAAATGATTTATTTACTGATTAAAAGATAACACGAAAGATTGTTAAAAGACGTTTGAAGAGACTTTGGGAAAGACCACCAAGAAATCAATTTATTAAAATAAAATGTCTTTATCCTATTTTATTGCCTCGTGAATTGTTTGGATTATGTAACATGTCATATTATTTTCCAGTCATTAACAAAAAGGTGACGGACACTTAAGACATTTGAAATTGGCTTATATATATATATATATATTCATAGACAACATTATTTCTCGAAAGACTCTGCAGTTGTGTTTAATGTAGCCTACCTTTAGAACAATCAGGGTCTTGGTGGTATATTGTTGTTTCAGGAGATTGCAAACTGGTTGGCAAAGTTGTTACTGCGTAGAAGAAATTTATGGGAAGGGACACAAAATAAGCAAATTGCCTAGAAACATTGCTATAATTTTAATATAATCATTGTTATTGTTATCATTATTAGTTTCATCATTGTTAACTTTATGCCTATTATTATCTAGTTATTATTACTTTTAATTTTGTTACTATTATCATTATCATCATTATTATTATCATTGCTATTATCGTCATTATGATAATCATCATTATCTTTCTTATTATTGTCATAGCCTCATAGGCTGCATTTGAAATAAAGAAAGATATCAATTAACATTAGCAAGTGAAATCATCATTGAATATTATATCTCCCGGCCGACTACTCACAAAAGTAGCAAAATCAGAAGAAAAGGGGCGTTTGCACCAATAAAAAGAAGCGCCGTGTAATACCCGAGCATCAATTATTTACATGTTTAATACGCCTACTAAATTTATTAGGGGAATCAACATTAAACACACAATTTCCCATCATAAGCCATGGTAATAATAAGGAACGCCAGGAGGGTCAAATCTGACTGACATGAGCGCTATACAAGATCCCACTATTATTATTATTATTATTATTATAAGAAAAGTTTTGATATTTGAATTGTTGCTCGTATTATTTTTTAAATCAAATTTGGAAATTGCCCAAATCACAAATCTTGTGTCGATTTTAAACGACTTTACATTAACTAATTTAAGCTTCCTCTTCCCTTGGAGGCACAATAATAATGCCATCATCGAATTATTCAATGTTCACAGTCCGTGAAGTTTGGTCACGTGCAAAATATAGACACGTCATCATACTTAAAGATATATTTCTGCAGTTTCCATATGCAGTATGTCAAAATTCGCTGAAACCATGGTGGAAATACGATTAATGGTATACAAGTATCGCACTGAACGAACTATATCCCCCCCCCCCTCCCCCTCCCCCTCCCCGTCCCCTACACTCTAAATTACAGGGATTTAAATTTAAATCTATAGGATTTATTTTTAAATCTTTCATGTACTGTAGGTAGGGACCAATCGATGTGGATTTAAAATTAATCTTCGCTAGGATTAAAAAGTTTTAATCTGTAAAGGATTAAAAAATAAGTTCAAAAGATTTATATTATAAATCTTTCTAGATTAAAATTAACCCTGATAAAGATTTAAAAGCAATCCTTTTTGGGACTTCTTGGTCATGTGACAAAATCTTATCGCCAGGATTGGTCAATTTGCCGTTAATTTTTTTAATCTTTTGGGATTGAAAACAATATATTTGAAACTCGGATTAAGAACCAGTTTAGCAATCTTTTAAGATTAAAAATCAATCTTTATGGATTTAATTTCATTCAAATCCGGCTTAAGATTTAAATTTTAAATCCCTGTAATTTAGAGTGTACCTGTCTTTCGGAGAGACTTCGGTCGGGTGCAGGAAACATATGATGATAGCTTTTCCTATTGAGGCGACAGGTGGAGATCGAGTGGAAAGCATTACATAAGTAGGGCGGCGCTATAGTTCACAAGACAGTGTTCACATATCCTGGTGCCTTGAGCCTACGCACCTAGCTACCCGTGACTTCCATAAGATTAGCAAAAGGATTGCATGATCCTGACAAAAACGCCTAAAATCCAACCAAATGAGCTTCAGAGTTGACCTTGGACTAGTTATTCTGCATCAAGAAGGTTTTGTTGATCGTATTTAAAAAAAAAATCATTTTAGAGCTGGAAGTTTGAACTAATTTGGGCAAAAACTGTAGAATTATCCTAACCTGTCGGTCGTAACTGGTATACTCCAGTGGTGGATCCAGGGGAGCTCGGAGGGCCCAGGCCCCCTCCCCTGGCCAAAAAGAAGGTTAAAGAAAAAGACGGGCGCCTTAATAATATGGAATACCGTTATAAAATACGGTATGACTGAGGTATTTACAATTAAGGTTTCGGTCGGGTTGGCGTTTATATTGCTTTAATTGACTGAGGTTTAAACACGGACAGCAAAAATATCGGTCGGTTTAGAGTCGGTTGAGAATGAGGTAATCCCCTGAACAACAGCCTGGTATTAAGTAAGGATCTACGCCACTTGGTGAGACTGACGTATTACACAAAATGTCCTTCGGTCGGGTTGGAGTGGGTTCATAATCGGTTGGTGGTATACCTGTAGTTTTATTTACAAGTCACTCAATTACTTTTGGAAATACTTCGTTTTCCGTCCGGTGTATCCAGTTTAGTTTCATTCTTGCGCGAGGTTTATATATTTCTCGAAGATAGGTCTATATACTCACTTCCAAAGACAGCTATGTATCCTGTCCCACCACAGCTCTCAGTAGGGTCTCCTGAACATGGGACTGGACAGTTAGCATCTGATCCCACTCCATGTCTACTATAGTCATCACTCGCTTCACCACAGTAGCATTCAGTTCTATTTTCAACGCCAGCGTATGTATAGTCAGCTCTGCTTGACTCGTTACAAAACTGGATGCAATTTGAAATGGTCATATCTGGAGCGCCAACTACATTATCACCGGGAAAAACTCGATCAGTCGTTACGTCCACAAAGCATCCAATAAAACCTTCACCTGTACACAATTAGAAAAAATAGTATATACAGTGCGTCCCAGAAAAAACGAAACCGAGAAATATCGATGTTTTATCATAATTTATTCACATTTATAATTCATAAATGACACATGTTAGGAAAGCTTAGATCCTCCTCTTTCATTTGATGCCATTTATATGATGCATATTTCACGCATGAGTGATTGAAATGAATTTGAAGAGAGGAAACCAATGAATCTTTTGGCGGACGGTATCTGAATTTCAAAAAGAAAATCACATTTCTAGAAAGTTGGGTCTCTGCCCTTTCATATCACACCTCAATCAGGAAAAATGAGCAAGGAATTACAAATATATGTTTGTGTAAAGTAGTGCTTGCATTTCCATAATTTTATCAAACGAATTCGTTTTCACTGGCTGCCTGCCGGAGCAACTAGCAGAATTGACAAAAGACTTAACTCCGTTTCGTTGACAATCATATTCAACGAGTCTTTTTTTAAAAGGGCACAGAATATGCTTCCTCGTACCACCCCTGCAATTTGATATCGAACATATTGAATATTTCAAAACAGAATATGGCGGATCTTGTCATAAAATTACCCCGACTTCTCAATTTGCGCCCACTAGGGGAGCATTCCAGCCAGACGCCATTTTACAAGCGCACATCAATGTTCGCTTCTTACCGTTAAACCCATTTGGCACCTGGGTGAAGAGAAGCAATTTAGATCATTTTTTAAAGGACATAAAGTTACTTGCCTGGGATAGAACCCACGACTTTCGAATGTCCAGTCAAGGGTTTAAGCCACTCAAGTTCCCCCTATTCAGCAGATTCTGAATTGGTGAAAAATCCCCATGTGTATTTTTGTATCAATTTAAATGTTATTACCATGACACGAAACTGCTCCTGCTGTTGAACACGAACTTGTTAAAAACCACTTACACCCAGTCAAATTAGCTTCATCTGAAAATGAAGAAAGAAAAGTACTTCGGCGTTAACTCCTTCAAATTCTCTTGGAATCTCAATTACATCAAATTACAGTAAAATGTATTTTAATGCTTTTAATGCTTTTAGAATAAATCAGGAGGCAAGGAAAATCTACCCCCAAAACAACACTTTTGAACGTTAATTATATGTACCGAAACCAGAATATAATTGTAAAGAAATGTGTGAGTTTGTTGTTTTAACGCGGCACATGATTGTACAACTCTTTATACTCTACATATGCGACGGGTCAGGGTAGAGCAGAAATCTCGTAACCGGAAGATCCCGAGTTCGAAACTTAGTGGATGCGCTAGTGCTCATTGGTAAGGCATTCATCCTCATTACTCGTTCGTTCGTTTGTACGAAGAATATTAAGGTGTACATCATCTAAATAGGAAGATCCCTATGTATCCATCTGATGGTCTAATCATCGAGCTGTCGATGTCCAAAAGCATCGTAAGGGGATTTATAGATAGGACAAGCATCGTTGACGTGATCTATAGTTTGGATCTTTCCACAGGCACAGTTTGTCGATAGATCGGCTTCAATATTATGCAGAAAATATTGTGTACGAACAACTTCAGTTCTGATACGGTTGGGTTGACCCAGGCTTTTCTTGAGAGGTCGCTGCCACTTGGTTTTGCACAGGGCTCTGGGATGAACTCCTTCAAGTTGGTAGTAAACGAATTCCACTGGTCAAACCAGCGTTTTGCTATCCAGATGGGTTAGGTGGAGGGGGCTTCTCAAGCTCGGCATCCTGTGCTTCAAAGTGTCCCTCGGAGAGGACTTAAAGCCACGGGTCACTGGTTGCTTACTTTCAAGCAAACACATGCTTCCGCAGTCAGGTAAATACAAACCAACTAACCAAACTTACCGAATACTAGGACTGACGTCTTACATTTAGAGAAACCATTTTGATTTAAATCTAGATCTGTTGTACTTTAAAACGAAAATTCCTTTTAATTTTTCAATTTTTTATTCTGGTCTTTGCCCATGGACTATATAAAGAGCCTCATCTTTGTCCAATATGCCATTTTAATGCCCTGTATTAACCAATTACTTGGTTTTCTCCGGGATAATTTAAGGCTCCATTGTTATACAAGTTTGATAATTAATGACGTTTATTTGATTGTTAGTATATATAGTCTATGCCCTCTTGGTGACAATATGGTAAGAATACTCCCCAGGGAGTGGAGATGGTGCACATTATGCGTGAATGAATCCGATAACCGGGGAAATAATACTTGTAAAGCGCCTAGAGACGGTATTCCGTATAAAGCGCTATATAAATCCAGAATATTATTCTTATTATAGTTAATAATGCTAATAAAAGAAATGCTTACCGCCATTACACCGCAGCCCTCTGATGGGAGTTGAATGATGTCCATAAGGTGTGACCGATATTCTTCTACTGACTCCTGCGTATCCCAACTGTCTACAGATAACAATGACGTCAAAGATACCAAGATTTACTCCACATGTTGTCTCCCATGGTCCAGTGTCTATCCTGATCTCAACAGTGCCTTTATAGGAGGTTGGACCACCATCAAGGCGTACATCTTTGACAGTAAAGGAACAAACACACAAGGAGTAATGGTTATACAAATTGAGAACTGTCAGTAATATTCTTATTTAATTAGAATGGTGACATTAATAAGATTTTCTATACATATACGTAAACAGAAAGGGCTTTCATGATGTTAAAGGTAATACAAAGTTTTGGTATGGGGTCATGAATTTTGTTCAAATGAACATATTGGAAGCATATGCGATCCTACAATATTCAGTGATCGTTGTCGCGTTTGGATAAATTTTGTTATGTTTGTTGTGTTTTGGAGGAAACCCCCCACTCCCCTTTTTTTAACAAAAGAACAAAAATTATTCAGCGGCTGGTTGAGTCGTCGCGAAATTTTTGGCGTGATTTTCAAACTTTAACCCCCCCCCCCCCTCGAAAAGATCCTGCGTACGTGCCTGGGTTGAATTCATATTTGTCGACACTACAATAGTTTTTGCCCCCCCCCCCCCCCCCCCCCCCCCCCCCCCCTCCCGACGGCCTGAAAATATCAGAGACTTGAAAAGTAATGTTCTTGCTGAAATATATAGATCACCATTTGGATCGGATGCTAGGGCACCCCGCCCCTCTCTGACGCCAAGGTCCTGATACGCCACTGTTTACAATAGGGATTTTATGGCCCGGTCCCACTGGCCGATGGACACAACACGTATGCATAAAGGACACAGCGGACGAGCAAAATTTCGCGGATGGCTCCATCCGTTTTCATCCGCTCCAGAAATGAACAAAATTTGCGAAAATTTGCGAAAACAGAACGGAAAATAACGGACGTGGGTAGTATGTAGCGGGGATGTTAAACGGATGTTCATCGGAAGCCTAGCGGATGAAAGCGGATGGAAGTGGATGACAGCTTTGAATATTTTATATACGAGATGCATACGCTTACATCCTTTCTATTTCCGTACTACTAACGATGTATAGACGTTCCGTGTACCTTATCTTTCCTCCCTCTTTCCGTTTTTAGCTGCAGCGGATGTGAGTTGCGAGGATGCCCAGAGGATGCAGAGAGGATACAGCGGGCGTTTAACGGATGATAACGGACATAGAACGTTTGTTGCTCGTATTTGTCGCGGATTTACATCGTACACGGCGGAAGTTCATCCGTTCTAAAAGTTTTGTGCAGCTCAAAACTTTTTGCGCGGATGAAATCACAGTGGTCGGATGCTCGATGGATAGAGCGTATGAAACACGTATGCAATGAGTACACAACGGAAGCATAGCGTTTTCCAACGGATGGCAAGATTTTGTTACGCTTTACATCCTCTTTGCATCCGTAAGTGCAGTGGGACCGGGCCTTTAAGATTTGCACGACGAGAACGTGGACTGCTAGGTGTGACATCCTTTTAAGGCAATGTGACGTCTTTTTAAGGCACTACCGGGCACTGCCAGTGCCTTAAAAGGACGTCACATTGCCTTAAAAGGATGTCACACGTGGCAGTCCACGTTCTCGTCGTGCAAATCTAAAAGTCCATACTACAACAGAGACTACGACGGCGGAAGATAACAGAGGGTGTAAACCAAAATATAAGAAGATGGGCAAGTTTAATAAGACAAACATTTCTTGGGAATTATCATAAAGACAGTCAAGAAATTACACAAATCGTATTCAATTATTTCTGCCAACTATGAAGAAGATTATATTTTACAATTATTGCATTAGATCTAATAATACAAACTATAATTATCAACCAAAAAATTAAGAATTTCCCAGGTGATGTTATATTTCACCGAGGCCGCAAGTCGAGGTAAAAATATAATGGCACGAGGGAAATTCAAAATGTTGAAGTGAGTATATGTTATATTGAACAAAGAAATTCATACAATACAACTCATATAATATTTGTTATACAAATGCGATCACATGGATTCAGACCCTCTCGATTACGCTCAGGTTGCCTTCGTGTAAGATGCATTATAAGATGATGACGTGGATCCTAATCAAATGATTGGTTGAAAGCGTACATGTGACTGGGCATTTATTTTGCCTAACGCGTAATTTGGATAATGACCGGTCATTTTCCAATTCTAATGATCGGTCATTATCCAAATCATTTTATAAAACATCATTTTATAAAACAAATGAAACATAATTTTATAAAACAAATGAAACATAATTTTATAAAACAAATAATACACACCATTTTGTTCGGGCATTAGTAAAATTACCCACACTCGGTACCTTCAAAACAGTCCAAACACCTTCGGTTACCGCCTCGGGCGTGTTAGACTGTTCCAAAGTTACCTTGTGTGGGTAATTCTTACTAATGCCCTCACTGCTGTGTATTATTTGTATACTTAAAGAGAAGGTTGAGTTCTGGGAAGAGGTAAAAAATTATTTGTGAGCGTTATCATTGTTATTATGCAAGGGTGGAAGAACATCAGATTAAACATGTTCCCTGAAAAGCATGGCTCTTCAAATGTCTTCATATTCTAAATATGACATAAAATACGTAAAAATCGGGGGGTAGGTTTTTTTCACCATGTGCTCGTGTAGTCCCATATACATCATTCTGTGTACAGTGCTTGTAACTTTGCCAAGCTTTGGCCAAATGTCTCATCATTTTGATGATTCCAGAACCTTGCAATACACACGAATACTTATATACTAGATGATCAACCTTTTCTGATAGATTCCACACCGTTTCTTTCACAATGCAATCACATGACCAGAACTCAACTTTATCTTTAATGCACTTTTGAAAGCGTTTTACAGACGTATTTTCTCCTGTTTTTTGCGTTAACTGTGAAAGATTTTACGCGTTTATACCGCTTAGCTGCACACAGTGGAGAAGTCTGATATTAAACAATATTTTGCAATGATTTTTGTTTGGTGTATTTTTTCCCTATGTTTCGTAAATTGGAGAAAAAAGGGGGAAATGAAATTATCACTTTACATTCAGATACTAATAATTGTTTTTCAACAATATAATGATAGAAACAATGTATCCCATCTGTATAACTATATTTTTTTTACAGTACGCCTTGCTGTGGTAAATTCGTTGTCCGGGTATTTGTATTACAGTTACTGTATATGTTGATTATGGAATATATTATACCATTCACTGTAATGTGACTATTTCAATTGCTAATTCAAATCAAATCTCACCTGTTATCACACTCCTGACGAGGGAATTACCGAGAAAGACAAAAACAATCTCAATAAAAAGAATATATCTTCCTTGTGAGACCATTTTCAAATCCAGCTCTGTATCATTCCTTCACTTGGTGTAAATCAGTCATTCAATGGGTCTAGGAATTATCTGGAAAGCAAACAATGGAATATGAATCCCTTTTCATCTTGAATTCTTTGTGCAAAAACTCCTATCACCTACGTAATGTACTGATTGCAAAAAAAATAGGGTTGAATCATGGTTCTCACCTCATAAGTCCCACTGTATAGTGCACCCTATAACATGGGACTATCATAACTAATATACACGAACAATGTTACCAATCTTTTGGTGGAAGAAATCAGAAAAATCAGCAAAGCACTCAGAAGAAAGTTTGAATGAAATGAGAAAGAATTGCTGAAAGCTACAATCACTATAGGCATATAGGTATGGGATTTTTTTTAAATGCTGAATCGGTAATGTCTCTGTGGTGTAGTGGCAGACAACTTTCCCATTTGTTAATTTAAACAAAATTACCGAAACAACAAAAATAAAACAACAAAATCAATTTTTCAAAAAGTATTCCTCGGGGTCTTCTTTTCTTTCTAAAGGACATGTAATAAATATACTGTCAATGAGATATTTTGAGTAGTGCCCCAAGGGTGAAGGTAATTGGGAGAAAAAAAAAGAAATAATGATATTTTGTACACGACAAACGAGAGACTGAGTTATCCGACACTACGTCACAATCTACACATGTACCAACAAAATTGCCACTTTGAGATTCGCATCGCCGTAGTGATCTCATATTTCAAACATTCATATCTTTCTTATTATTGATTGGATTAATTTCAAACTTTCGCTATTCCGTTTCTCTGATGTATCTGCTTTTATTCAAATGAACTTATTACAAGGGTTGCTTTCCCTTTAACAACATTTTTTGGGTCAAAATATGGAAATAACTTCACCTCTCTATATACACTGCAAGAGGCGAGTTGTAGTGTGCCCTAAGCCCCTAACATGCTTACATGGGTCTGTGTAATATTTATACGGACCAGGTTTCCTCTTTTAAAAAAGCACTGAACAACTCTTTTCTCAAAATATGCGTCGAAATAAGTTAAGAACTCGTTATCATATACTCACATTATTTATTCCTCGCAATGCAAACGGACGTTTGGATATGATTCGTTATTCAATGTCAGTGCGTTTGCTTCAAGGTGTTTCTCAAGAATCGTTTTCAATTTGACAGAGTACGATATAGAGTGATGTTAAAAAATGTTAAAGGGGATATCGTTTATTTAGATGACTCGAGAAATAAATATCACCTACACCTAATTTTATTAGCCGTATAAGTAAAATATGAGGGATGAAACTCAGGGGCGGATCCAGCCGGCGGCAGGGGAGGGGGCCCAAAGAGGGGGCCCAATTCGTGAGAAAATATTTAGCAGCGAAAAAGCCAGCCGGTGAATATATATAGGGGAGGGGGCCCGTCACCAAATAAAGGTAAAATTTACGTGTTTTTACCTTTTTTTCAGGGGAGGGGACCTGGGCCCTCGTCCCCCTCCCTGGATCCGCCACTGATGCAACAAAGACAAATCAAAGACCATTATGAGCTCAGTCAGTTATGAAGAAGGGTCTACTATAGTCGGTGCAATCACTACCAATATATTCCCTTCTACATTGTGACTTCATAACTCATAGGTCCCCATGCAGTTCTCAATGCTGCTTTTTTGCATTTCAATTATGGATCAACTTGGTGTTGTAATAGGGATCCGGTAACTTTGTCTCAGATTCTGAAACTAAATCCTGGATTTAGCTCATGCTGCAATGATAATTATGAAACTTTAGGTCGGTCAGGAATCCCATGACTTTTACAAGCCGATCGCCTGTCTGATTATCAGGATATTTATGATTGGAAATCGAAACTAAATTTTGCGTTTTCCTAACTGTTTTCATAACACTATAGTCTATTGGGGAAATCGAGTATGGTAAAACCGGTCACTCAAATATTTTTATTTAGTGAGGCATTTCTTGATCATAGTGCTTCAATTATATCACACCATATCACAAACACTAATTACACGTAGGGCTGTGCATCTCAGATTTAACATTGTTAAACGATGCCATTAAGGAATAATGTACTGTCCAAGCGCATAAGCCCTAAATTCGGGTCCTATCTATAACTTGAAAATGCTCATATTGTTACTAAATGTTTTTAAAAAATCTTATTAAATTATAATTACGGAAATGGGAGATTCGGCCTCGTTATGAGGATTGCACCTTTAAACGCGGAAATGATAAAACGCAGTGTTGAGGAAGTAAAGTTTGTTTGATTATCTGTGGTTATTACCATGCAACAATAATATTGTTTGTTATTGTACTGCACAAGGTGCTATAATACTTGTATTTTCTCGAAGTTTAACTTTCCTATACTATCAGCTAAGGAAATCAGGGGTTTAAAATTTAGGGGGAAACTAATTCAAATAAAGATAAAGAGTCAAGTACGGTAAATGTTGTTATACTGGTTGAATAAATGAAATGAAATGAAATGTAGCGTCTTCTTTCTATAATAATTCAATGAAAAATCTAAGCTTTCACGCTTCGTGCGGGAGAGGGGAACTGAATTCAGACAAGGATTAAGATTCGAGAACAGCAGTATAAATCGTCTGCGTACCTAGCTACGTACCTGCATTTAGATATATAGCTATGATGCTGGATAAGTTGACGAAATAATTCGTATATTTATGTCGTCGAGGAAAATGACCATTTGCGCATACGCAAGTATGATATGAAAAACAATTTAGGCCCGAATTCACAAAGGAGGTTTGTCGACAAACCTAGGTTTAGGTGCGCGTAAAAACGCGTCATAATTATGACGTACATAAACCTAGGTTTGTCGACAAACCTCCTTTGTGAATTCGGGCCATTATGTTTTGGTGGAGACTACATGGTCTGAAGTTCAAGACTAAATGGTCTGAAGTTCAAGACTAGGCAAATATAGAAAGCCTACGTCAGATTGTGTACTTTGATATCGAATGCAATAATGGAGCGAAAAAAAAAGAGGAAAAATTGCAAGTCATCGCGTTCTATTTTGAAGCAACGGTGCGTGTACTTCCGTGCATATCCATGCGTATATATATAAGCTTTATGTACGGAGAGTAATCTTCGCTCAAGTAGACTTCAGGAGACTGTGTGCCCATCCCCATCATCATCTTGCTTTAATCAGAGACCTAATAGGGACCTCAAACAAGAAAATAATTCACCATGCCTTCGTATAAGTTGATGTATTTTAACAGCCGAGGCCGAGCCGAGACATCCCGTATGCTCTTCGCGCTGGCGGACCAGAAGTACGAGGATTACAGGTTCAAAGATGGAGAGTGGCCTGGAGAGCTGAAAGGCAATGCAGATTGTAAGTAGGTCTATGGTAGCTTCAAGTTCATAGGATCTCTTGAAAAGGAATTTATCCCCGATAGATTTTCACGTAACATACACAATGAGAGAGAGAGAGTTGGGGTGGGCGGGGTCAATAGTATCAAATTGATGGGTTATTCTTCAAGACAGTATATAGGTCTTGTTTCCTTCGAATGCAATGTATTTTGCGTACATAATTAAGATTATATATTGTTATATACCTCACTTAAGAAATCCAGCCATCTGATTGGTCGAATTGCATTCATAAACTTCAACTGTTCCTGTAAAATTCTCGGTAACCATGCATAAAACATTTCACTATTTTTAATAACCATGGTTACTCCATGGTTACCCCATAGGTTTACATGTTAAAAAATGGTTTGAGCGATGGAGAATACCGTATGTGTGCGAAGGATTGGTCTACAATTGAATCTCGATCGATCTTACCGACAATTTTATCTTGCATTGTTGACATGAAGACGAAAATAAACTCTCAAAAACAAAAAAACAACATCTGCCGATAGATCTTGATCTAAGTTCGTGCCAATATGCATTGCAAAAGTAAAAGAAGGGCCCGTTTCATGGAGCTTTTGCGAGGCCCTCACGCAGAGCCGTTTTCAATCCATTTTAATGTATGGCTGTGTGACCAAAGTTCGCGCGTGACCAAAGTTCGCTTTCTCAAAAAATCGGTAAGATTTCGAAAATCTGATATCACCAATGGAAAGAGGATCATAAAATTACCCAGAAACGAAATTTTCTTTGGAATTGGGTGCGAAATTGTGAAAATATTGACAAAAGATCGGCACATTTTGCAGTTATTTGCGTCCGTTCCGAAAAATTACCAACTTACCGATAAGGGTCTGGAAATCTTCATTTTGAGAGCAGATATCCTCAAAATTGTAAGTAATAAGTGGTACCGTCTGGTTGTATGATATTTTGCCTTGCAAATTATCAAATTACCTTATTTTTGATGGATCGTATTTTTGTATAAATCAGCTGTTAACCCCCGTGCGTGAACTTAGGTCTCGTTGTTTTTATGACTTTTTTAGATGCAGCGCGCATGCACGATCGGACATCGAATTTTTAGATCGCGATATCTCCGAAATCCTTCGACGATAAATGTTGTAGTTGAACCAATTGGTAGTAAAATACTTTGCCGTCCATTTGGTAGTAATTAAAATAAATAAATTTGTGTAGAATATGAGAAAACATGGATCGAATATCACATTTTCTAATTTGTTCTAAAATCTGCGCGAACTTTGGTCACCCCTTCATATATATTGGAGAAAACTGCCAAGCATGTTAACGACGCGCAATAGCCTAGTGGTCTAAGCGTTGGTTTCTGATACACCTCTTGTTGTACGCAAGAGTTCGAATCCCGTCTTCGACAAAAATGAAAAATATTTTTTTATTTTTATTTTTTGGGGGAAGGGGTACAAGATCATACAGGCAAATCAGATTCATTCGTAAATGTGGTCTGTTCTTTATAATGTGTGCTATACTAAATCGTTTTCCTGGGATATATAATGGACATTTCAAAGACAAATTACATGGGAATAGTAAAATATTCCGTTTGGACTTTGGTTCCTGCCTTTCGGAAATGTCTACTTTTGAACTACTGTAGATTACGCTCCCTATTTCTCACCCCCCCCCCCATCTCTCACTCTCCCCCCCCCCTCTCTCTCTGTCTCTCAGTCTCTCCCTCTCTATCTCCCTCTCTCTCTCTCCCTCTCTCTCTCTCCCTCTCTCTCTCTCTCTCTCTCTCTCTCCCTCTCTCTCTCTCCCTCTCTCTCTTTCTCTCTCTATCTCCCTCTCTCTCTTTCTCTCTCTCTCCCTCTCTCTCTCCCTCTCTCTCTTTCTCTCTTTCTCTCTCCCTCTCTATCTCCCCACTCTCTCTCTCTCCCCCTCTCTCTCTCTCTCTCTCTCTCTCTCTCCCATGTGTACCCATCATCACCCATTTACATCCTCTCATTGCATCCTCCCCTCATTTCCTCACTTCCCTTTTAACCGTACGAGCTGCTTTTTGAGCGTATTTCACCCTCTGGACACTCGACAGCAAAGCAAATATGTATTTCACGTCCCTCCTCATTTCGAAATTTCGCGTACACAGTATTGGGAAATATCATATATCATCGTACATGACCGTGTCATGCAAACGTTACTAGGGACTTTTAGATTCGCACGAAGACAATGGGGATTGCTACGATCAACGTCATTTTAATGCACTGCCTTGAATGGACGTCACACGTATGAGTCCACGCAAATCTCAAAGTCCCTAATATTACCCGCACATCGATCAGAGTTTATGACAAACTAAATTTGACACCGCTGCTGCGTAATGTATGGGGAAATTAGACCGGTGTATATACATGTACTAGCATATTCAAATGTTATGCATACTTGTTAAACAAAGGTTGTGCTTGACAACCTGAAAGCTTGCCCGAGGCTTGCCCGACATAGACAGAATTAATGTATGCAGGATTTCAAGTAACCTACTGTAGTTCATTCATTTATAATAACAGGTTAATGGAATAAATCGTCACTAGGTCCCCAGGAAAGAAACATCCATAAATTTGAATTCGTTAGTTAACCGGTATATTGCACACAAAATACTCTACTAGTACTAGAGAAAACACGGTGTTCAAAACTATTCCCCACTGTCGGAGTAGATTGTGCATAATTTATATGTAGGTTTACATGTATATATGCTACAAAGTTGTATAATCCTCAGGCAAGCTCAATTAATATCGCTGAAGAAATAGCGATATGCAGAAAAGATTAATAATCTATGAATCGGTCTGTGGATCAGGGGTGTCTGTATTCACGATATGTTCACACAGAAGCAAAGGTGTATGATACTCGTATTGCCATTGTATTCCCAGGACCCGGTGGATGTGTCGACGCAATAACCTTGGACTAGCTGTTTGAAACTGTATTTCATTGTTCAGCTAGTCTCTGACGAAGACACACATAATTATGCTTAATATACAAGTATTACGAGTTTGTTTATTGGGGAATGCTGTTTGGTACACTTTGGGACTGTTTCCCGGGGGGGGGGGGGGGGGTGGCATACAATATAGTCTGTATGACCATTTTGAGTATGTTCGGTGTGTTTTCATTCAACTGGATTTTAATTTAAATTTAAATTGCTTCGTAGGTGTCCTTTTTCTCATTTAAAATATATTAGCTACACAGGGTTTTGTTTTTTTGATAGGCATATATTTTTTTTAATGGAGGAAAAAGCATTGACATTTTGTAATAACTTATAACTCAGAAATATAATGTTACTTTCTCTACTCTCTATCTCTCTCTCTCTCTCTCTGACAGTGTTTCCACTCGGCCAGGCTCCTGTGTTGATCATCGACGGCAAGGCCATGCCTCATAGTAAGGCAATCCACCGACATCTCGCTCGGGAGTTCGGTAGGTATACTATACAATTTGTCAATTAAACATGTCGTTCTAGTGACTCTTGCATAACGTGCATCTATATGACTTGACCCTTTCAGATCAGAGAATTTGTAGGGCTAAAGCGATCACATAATGTTCTTCAAATTAGCAACAACACAAATTCTTTCTCACAATATAATATAATAAAATATATAATATATATAAATTATTAGAGAAAAAGGACGATTCGTTGTACCGTTCTCGACTCTTAATCCTTGTCTGAATGAAGTATATAATAAAAACGCGATGTTTCTGAAAACAATATACACGGGTATATAGGGAATTCATCGTCAAGTTGAAAAGGTGTCAAAATTTGATTTAAAAAGCAAAGTTTTTTTTATCTTGTCCTCTTGCAAATTTAAGAATTGTAATGCTTTTTTTTTCTTCAATTCTTTGTGTCAAAGGCAATGTCATCATGTAACAAAAGTGGACACATTAATTACAGAAATTTTTGCCCTTTCTTTTTCATGCTTGTGGTAAGTTTTTAGAGCTCTGAATCAAACGTTACTTAGCCAAACCACAAAATGTTGAATAGTTTTACACTAAATGTCGGGCGCAAGTAGAACTTTCAGCCAATCAGGGATTTAGGACTTACGTTTATAACATTTTGGAGTTGCGCACTACCATCTAAAACTACTAAAACAACTAACTTCGCAGCTTAAACTTTTAACCAATCAGGATCGTGCATTTAGGACTTGCGTTAAAGTTACGAAGTTGGACAACCGTTTATGCAAAACGCCCCTGTGCCTTTAAACTTTGAGGAAATAGAAGAGTATTCTAGATATGGTAAAGTGATGTTTATTGGATACGCATTGTAACAGTAAGCTAGCATACTACTAGCCAATTACCATGACTACCATTACATGATTCACTGAAGAAAATTAAAAAAAAGGAATTGATTTAAATAATATAAAGTACCAAAGTGTGACGTCATACTGGCCAAGTTTTCAATAGTCGAGGTTGCTGGTTCCAAACAATATCTGCTAAACAATGATGTGATGATCACCCCAGCCCAAAACACTGAATTTACCCTGCCCCCAGGCCTTTGCTTTAATTATTTCGCGATGAACCTTATGCGCAGGCTCTTTTGTTTAGAACCAGTACCTTGGACGACGAGCGAGGATGGCGTTAGCACTTCGGTTCTCGATTTTATCATTAGAATTTCAGACTAGTATGGCCCAAACCTTTTCAGGGCACGTTTTTTTCTATGATGCTCTTCTAACCTGACAAAAAAATAGAAATCAGAAAACTCACTAACTGTTTTGATCTTTCCCAGAATTTAATCTTCTCTTTAATAAAAATGGATGTTTTTTGTAAATTGATGACTTTATTTTGGATGATCCGTGTAGGTCTTTACGGTGAAAATAATGAAGAGGCCAGGCAGATCGATGTCGTCAGCGAGACCGTTGAGGACATCGTTACCAAGATGTTACCCGTACACTTCGAAAAGGACGAAGCCAAGAAGGTACCACTTTGGAGGCAAATTATTTTACTTGTATAATGTCTGGCGCCAAAACAGTTGAAGCAATGTGAAACATACCTATACATGTCAGTATATGTTTTGTTTTACTCAATCATTGAGTTGTTAATGTAAATATGTATTGAAATTATGGAAATAAAAATCGCGCTTGAAAGCTGCCTGTTTCCAGAGTACATGTATGTAGACAGTTATGCTATAACTATGATTTACTATGGAATAATCAATGAATATTAAATAATTTAGCTTCATATTTTGTAAAATGGAATCTGATATTAACTCTATAACCACCATATACACCGTGGCTTACTCACATATTATCTCATTCATTATGTATGTTTATCATAATGTTTATGTTTATCACTGTCCTGTAATATTTCATTTATATATTTGTATTGTAATACTCTGTAACCAGTGGAAAACAAATTTCCTGTACACTGTTAGAAAAAAATTAAACAAGTTGTTTAAAATTGTAAACAACCGCAAGTTAACCGGTGAATCGCTCAACTGTTGTTTAAAAATTAAACAACTTAAGGTTGTTTACGTTTTAAACACTTAGTTGTTTAAAAATTAGAAAAACTTTTAAACAACAGTTGTTTAGTAATAAAATTGCACAACTCGGTTGTTTAAAGGTACTATGTCCCATTTGCAGGCCAAAAAAATGAAAAAGTTAAATTCCAACTGCATTTGAAAGATAATACTTATTTAGAACTTCCCTAAAAAAGGTGGGGCTTGAAAATGTCTTCAAGTTGGAAAATAATGACTATTAGTTGTCAAATCGACTTTAGGGCTATAGAGCCCAAAAGTAATAGTCTTGATTTTCAGACAATTGTACCGAATGGGCATACGTTTTATGCTGCGCAAAGATTCAATCAGTTTAATCTTGGCCATCATAAGAAGTGGGTCATTGATGTAGATAAATGCTCATGTACCCTTTACAACTCTTTTCATGTATGTTATTACCAAAGAAGAAAAAAAGCCAGTCAGTCACTCAATAGTGTCTGACAGTGAAGTCTAGCAAGTAAACGGGTTTCCTTGCATAATTTGAATATGAGGACACTGCTAACGTTTAAATTTCACAGATAGGACATACATGACATATTCATAATTCCTGCAAAATTCTACAGCATTTGAGGTTGGCTGCAAAAGGGACATAGTACCTTTAAAGCAAGTTGTGTAAATGTTAAACAATAATGTTTAAATTACTAAGCAACTGTTGTTTATTCAATATTACTGCACAACTGGGTTGTTTAAAAGGAGTTGCTTAAATTTTAAACAGAACTGTTTAATGGTTATTATCTGGTTGTTTGAATTTGTGAAATGACCTACTGGAACCACCCCTGCAATAATCACAACGATTACACTGTAACATGTAGAGCTTGTTGCCAATCTACTTCAACATTTGTTCATCATATTCATTTAACAGTGACAGACAACATTATTATTTGTCTCTATAACTTCACCTAAACCCCATCGGCGAAGCCGAGAAGAACCAAGTCGTCGCCTTGCCCTTGTTCCGCCATTTTCGTCTACACTGCACTGCACTAGCACTTGCACTGCACACTAGCACTGCATGCTTGCATGCGCTGCATGTACTATGTACGTACTTTGTGCATATCGCATGTGTGCACGCAAATTGCAATCGCGTATCGATAAAATATCAACGACGCGAAATCATGATTGGTTAAATTCATCACGTGATTTTTCCCCCGGGACTTTTTAAACAACTCTGTTTAATTAAATCTTTTTGTTTTTTAATAGATAGTTGTTTAAGCCAATTGAGCACTGATTTTTCGATTTTGAACAACGTTGTTTACGTTTTTAAACAACATTCTTTTAAACAGTGATATTTTAAACACTGTTCTAACTGTGTAAAGGACAATAAATTATTATACTTATACTTACTTACTTATGCGCATGCGCCTGACGACCCGACTACCTACGGAGGGATTGAGGAAATGTTTTGCTTTTCCACGCTGCTTTATGTACCCGTTTCTGTTTGATACGAACTGTTTTTCCCCGAGGCAATGTGGAACCCATGCACATATTGAAATTATATTCTGAAGTAGCGGATTTCATTAACAACTATTTCATGATTAGATATAACTTATCTTTTTCTTGATGCGTTTTGTCCTTTCTCCATTATCTTTTTATTGCAACCTGCAGGCGGAGTTACTAGCAGCATTCAAGATCGCAGTTAAGCCGTTTCTCTCTTTCCTCAACAAATATGTGGACAACAAACAATTCTTTGTTGGAAATAAGGTAAATTACAATTAAAAACCGGTGTAAGCAATAAATATACACAACAGATGGTAGGTAAATCATCATGTAGAGCTCGCCATGTATTTCCAAACATTTTTTGATTTAATAATGTTTCCGAATACTTAATTCCTGCATCTGTATCTGTATATGGATGTCTGGTTTTTTTTCTCTCTCTCTCTATCTCTCTCTCTCCCTCTCTCTCTCTCTCTCTCTCTTCTCTCTCCTTTTCCTCTCCCTTCCTCTCTTCCTCCCTTCCTCCCTTTCTCTCTCCATCTCACCCTTCTTCTCTTTGTCCATCAAGTTCATCTGTTCTCTGGTCATCTCATGATAGTTGCATCTCTCTCTTTAAACAAAAATAACTAATACAAATCCACAGGCTACCCTTGCCGATGTTACTGTATACACTACGATGGAATATGTTCATAGCATGTTCGGGGAGGATTGCATGACAGCGAGTTGGCCAGAGCTTGCCCGATTTTACAAGTACATCACCGAAAACTCCGAACTGGCCGTGTACATCAGGGATCGCCCTGTGACTGCCCATTAATAAATATAAAGTGAGCCCCATTTCATCTATTTTCAATTGCATGGCTCTTTCTTTTCAGCATGGATAGATATTTTTGTTTTTTCCCCCCGCTTGTATTCAAATTAATATGATTTTTGCATTTTGCTTGTCCCCCTCCCCCCTCTCTCTCTCTCTCTCTCTCTCTCTTTTCTTTCTGTATGTCTTTATATTTTCTTTCTCTCGTCGAACCTTACACTGTTGCGTCACTGCCTAATAAATTCTCCTTTTTCCACAGCATGCAGGGTAAAATATCGGAGCTAATTATAATTTCCTCATTTAGCCAAAACATAACTTCCCCATATAACACGCAACCACATCTTGACATCTGCCAATTCATTGTGACCAGTTTGTTGTTTGTCAGCTTCCAATGAAAAGAGGGCAAAAGAAGATTAAACGACCCCCATTTTAATACACCCTACCCCTATAAGCAATGGACTTATTAGTTACCGAGTGAGAACGGTAACCCCTCCCCCGACTCTTAAAGTCGATGACGGCAAAATCATTTACAAAATATGTTTTTTTTAGCAAAGACAAGACATAAAAGCAATGGAAGTAGACAAAATATCGAAAACCTTTCGCTAAGGAGGAAGACGATAACAAAATTCATGGGCAAATCCTTAAGATGACATAAATCCAAAGAAATGTGAAAGATTTGAAATAGATTGTCACCCCTTCTCCATGTCGTTACTCTCCTGTGCGGCCCTGCCCTTTTTCTGCATCTATCTTCACAGATCCAAATGAGGAAAAAGACACGACTTCTTTTGGTGAAGCCCCTTTCCTCTCTCCATTCAAGAATTCAAATATAAAATAATCTCGCTTTCATGTTATTTTTTTCTTCTCATTTGTCTAAAACTTTTGCAGGAAACTCTGGGTGACGTTCTCGTGTTCTGGATGTTAGATTTCATGTGTCCCATGCTTTCATCTGCCTTCACGGATTACCCAGCTTTGCACAGCTTCTACAAGGGCATCAAGGAGAACTCCAAGCTCACAGCGTATCTTAAAGGGCGTCCCGACACACCCAACTAAAGAGGTCGCAGCGTATCTTAAAGCCCCACTGCACTACTTATAGCTACTTGCGCCCTCTATATAGCAAACAATGCCTAATCGGTGACCGTTGGTCCCCATGGTCCCCTTTTCATATGTTACTTGTGAACTGATTCGATGAGGTAACCACCTGTCAGTGACCTTGCAGGGAGGTCTAATCCCCCTAGCCAAACTAGTGCAGATAGGCTTTAAAGATAATCTTGAGCTCTGGTATGGGAATCGTATGTCGAGAGAACATGGATATAATTCATTCTGGATTGATTATCCTGCGGTAGATTGATTGTTCAAACCATTAATATGAATAAACCATCTTCAATAAAAACCACAACTCCCATTTGCACATAGTGACCTGTGTTAAGCACATGGGGTCGGGCCTAATTACGTTGATTTTCATATCTTTCTGTGCTCATTACTCACCCCTATACATTTTCTACCAAACTCGTTTGAAACATGTCGTTCATTATTTTGTAATCTTGAACATACAGTGTAAGCCCTGTTGGATTATGTAAGAATATATTTCTATCATTACCAGAACTCAAGCTTATCTTTAGAACCGCCCCGTCACACCGAGTTGCCTACTGCATTCTTTCATTGGTATAGAGGCTTTAATTATTGTTGATTAAATACATCATTTCACCATGCCTTTAATCACAGTTTTCTTCAGATCCTGCGAAATTGCGTATTTTTAAGCAGAATCTCACACACAAAAATATGTTCAAAGGGACGAGTTTTCTTTAAATAAACAGAAACGAGTATTTTGAAAATACATAGTTTCAACTCGTTTAGTACTATATCAATAAATTGCCTATTTGTGTGAACCTATATAACCTAACAACCATTGCTTCAAAGTAGGTTTTTTTTTTAATTTTCTGTAATTAAATAATTTTGCATTACAAATCTAAAAAAAACAATGTCAAAGATATTTCTATGCTAATTTTCTGTTATATCATTACGTTTATTATTGTGATTATCTTGTCATCGTTTATATTATGTGGGAAATGAATTAAATTCGCTCTGCATAGAGCGACTGCTACTAGTACTACTAATAATATTAAATTATCCTCCATATTTTCTTTTGCCACCCGCCCCCAGGATTTGATTAAAAAGTATGCACAACATTTGCAATTGTTAGTACACCGGTGTATTCCAGGAGTGTCAACCAATTTATACGCTAAATCATTTAAGGAAACTCGTTGGTTGTAAAACAAAAAAAAATCGGCTAAAAACCACAATAACAGCAATAGTCCTTCCGATTTTCTCGTTTATTATGGTCGTCAATATAATATAATCATGAAGGACACAGAATAAACAAACACGCAGCATATTTGACCTTTGTACGTTGGACTTCACCTTACTGCCCTCTCTCTCTCTCTCTCTCTCTCTCACAGCCACTGTCTAGTCTATTAACGAGACTTTTTCATACAACGCGAACACAACATGTTGTTTCAAAACCAAACCTATACATGTTGCCGGTTTTTTTTATCACAAATAACACTGCAATTTGTAGTAGGCCTACACGTATACCCTGTATTTCGTTTGTAAAAACTGTGATTTATTCAAATTATATGAAATAAAACAAATTTTAAACAAATAGCTCCGAATCTTCACCTTAACAGCTTTATGTGTGATAGTCTGTCATCTAGATCATTGGATTAGCTCATTATTAGGTCACAGTGCGACCCAGAAAAAAACGAAACCGAGAACTATCGATGTTTTATCATAACTTAATCACAATTACAATTAAGAAATGATACATATTTGTAAAGCTTAGATCCTCCTCTTTCATTTGATGCAACTCATCATACGTTGACGAGACATAGACGAAAGACTTCATGCATGGATGATTGTCAATGAAACGGAGTTAAGTCTTTTGTCAATTCTGCTTGTTGCTACGGCAGGCAGCTAGTGAAAACGAACTTTAAAAATCAAATTATGGAAATGCAAGCATCACGCCCTACTTGAAACAAACAGAACTTTGTTATTCCTGGCTCATTGTTCCTGACTGAGGTGTCATATGAAAGAGCAGAAACTGAACTTTCTTGAAATGTGAATTTTTCGAAATTCAGATACCACCCGACAAATGACTTTTTGGTTCCCTTCCTTCAAATTGTTTTTAATCACTCATGCGTGAAATATGCATCATATGAGTTGCATCAAATGAAAGAGGAGGATCTAAGCTTTACAAATAATGTCATTTATTAATTATAATTTTGATGAATTTATGATAACACATCGATAATTTTCGGTTTCGTTTTTTTTCTGGGTCTCACTGTATACGCATCATCCACAATAATGAATGCCTTTTCAAAATTTCACTCGACTGTGAAGAAGTTGTTAGTATTGAAGCCTTTTGATCAGGCTAAAAATGAATTTTAAAAACACTCCTGTCATGTGCTTTTGATTTGATTTGAGGTGATACGGTGATTTTCATACAAATTATATATCATGAAGAAAAATATACAGTATATAGGCCTATCTTTTCCACTTAAAACTCTATCAAAATTGTATCTGTACAGGGCTGAACAGTAGTTGCAATTTTGTGCTCTTTCATTCATTATACTTCATTTAATAAAACAATAGGCCCATTATCGCATATGGCAAATCATTGTGTTTGAGACACTTGTCTAGTGTCTTTACATTAACTTGATGTAAACACAAGTATATTTGTAGCTCAATACATTGAACTTGAAATATACCTGTGTCAATAGTGACTGTTGATATATTCGTTTGTATTTTATTATGCATATTATTTGATCGTTGGATATGGTTCCGATTTTAATATGACGAAGGTTCATATTACTATACGTTATATTTCCAGTGTAACGTGAACAGCTCAATCACTCTATTTCATTTATTCATTTATGTGTATTATGTTTGTTACAGGTAAGCATTGAAAGTTACAAAACTGTTTTATTTTTTACGGTAGTGTGTTAGGAAAAATACAGATCAAAATTAATTTTTAAAAATCAATGAACTTCGAAACTTTACACCCAAAGGCTGTCATTACTGACTAGAACCCTTTTCAGGTCTGAATTAAAAGACTATTAGACCAAAGTCTGTGTACTTCAATTGGAGAAGAAGAAAAAATCCAACAATAGAAAATGATATAGAAATGCAACTCATCGTGCGTGCGAGCGCTGTCTTTGTTAGGCGTTGGCGACCAGCGAGGCGTGTGATTCCGTATACCCAGGGAAATGTGACACATCTCCCTGGTATACCCAAGTGGTGGTCGTCGTCCTGCTTGGTTCCTATATTGCTAGGTTTCACCGTGGTCATTGGCGTCGAATATCGAGGTAACCGAGGAGATCAGTCACCATGCCGACGTATAAGCTGATGTATTTTAACATTCGGGGCCGAGCCGAGGCTACCCGAATGATCTTCGCGCTCGCGGGCGAAGATTACGAGGATTACAGGTTCAAAGAAGGGGAGTGGCAAGAAATCAAAGGAAATACAGAATGTAAGTAAAATCCCATTAAAGAGAGGCCTATATTCTGTCCCGAGCTGATATTATACTAGATGTCATATTTAGTCATTATTTCTCTTGCTCAGGCAAATTAAACTTGATTTGATGTGATGTTAACTAGCCGGATGGACTTAATAGTGTCCATACATTGCCAGCAAATTTCATTACGTAGAAAATATGTTTAAAAATACGTCACTCTCCAGGGGCGGATCTAGCTGGCGGTGAGGGTGGGGGCCCAATTTTTGAGAAAGTATTTAGCGGCAAATCAGCAGGCGAATGAACGGGAAGGGGGGGCGGAGTTATGGAGCACTATTTTTCCTTTACTCAACACCGAAGGGGGACCATACGTTGGCCGTGCTACCGCTTCACCCCTGTAGTATTATAGATCGCAAGGCCACCGTACGGCCGACGTACAGTCGCCGTGGAACCGCTCTACGGCATAGCTACCGCGTATCTAATCGCTACGGCGATCCTAGAAATGAAAACAGTTATAAGGCTCCGCGTTATGATCCCACGGTGACCCGTACGGCCTGTAAAGATAGGGATTCGCCCTATAAAGGGTGACCCTGAGGCCACCGCAGATTATCTGCGGCTGTCGCAAGTATCTCTCGATTTCGGGGGCGTACGGCCGCTGTATCCTAGCCGTAGAGCAAATGTGACCTAGGCATTAGCCATCAATCTGAGCCATCAATATGAACTTCTATGGCAACAACACTCAACGGCCAATCAAATTGAATAATAATAGCAAAAATAGCACCAATGCTTAGTTAAATGCAATTGGGCCATGATCAGGAGCGTAGCCAAGGGGGACGGTGGGGCGGTAGGGGCGGTCGCCCCCCCCCCCCAAAAAAAAAAGAGAGAAAAAAGGGAAGAAAAGGGAGCAGACAAAAAAACTTTTTTTTTAAAATTCAGACAAGGATTAAGAGTCGCGAACGGTACAACGAATCGTCTTCTATCACTAATAATTTAATGAAATGTCAAACCTTCCGCGGGGGGAACTGAATTCAGAAAAGAGTCGAGAACGGTACAACGAATCGTCTTCTTTCTCTAATAACTCCCCAATCTCTGCACCCACCCCCTTCGCGTGCTCTTTAAGTGATTCGCAAGCTTCGCGTGCTCACTACCGCCCCCCCCCCTAAAATAAAATCCTAGCTACGCGCTTGGCCCTGATTAAACTTAGTCCGCTTATTCATGAAACGGCAAAATGTCATGCTGTTCATGTAGTACCAATTACTCTGATTCTGTGTAACAAAATTATTAACCAAAATGAATCTGTCGTTAAAGGAAAGTGAACAAAATATGATTTCATGCTGACATGATTCTTATTTACTCATTTAGTTACAAAATTACAATTTTTCGATGGAATATGGAGATGGACATGCACTGGGTGCTCCGTAAATCAACTTCAGCGGACTAAAATGCCTACTAAGACCTGGGCCAGGGTTTCATAAAACTTGACAAATTTGCTCCAGCCAATCAAACGCCATGATTTCAGTGGCTTATAACAATCATAACTTTGCTATTGATAATAAGTTTTATGAAACAGGGCCCTGGGCATGAGTGGCAATGCGACCTGAGCTACCGGCCATTTAGTTGCCAGCTTATGTTGATTGTCTGTAATTAATTCGTAAAGTATTATTTCAATTTCTTAACAGTGTTTAGAAAAATGAAAGACCATGAAAGATTACCATCCATCTTGTATCTTTCTTTTTGAACAGTGTTTCCATTCGGTCAGTGTCCCGTACTGCTCATCGATGGAAAGGCGATGCCACACTCTAAGGCCATCAATCAACATCTCGCAAGAGAGTTCGGTACGTATACGGCTGTTAATCTTGTTCTTATTTCCTCGCCCTTCTCTTCCTCCCCCCCCCCCCCCCCCCCCCGGCCTCCTCAACCCCACGTCCTTCTTTTTCTTCTCTGACCTTGCTAGATTCCACCTCCCCGCTTCCTCCTCTTCAAAGGGAAATTATTAATATGCATGCATGAAACTTGCGCCTGCATTGCCTCATGATCGACCTTGATCATTAAATTTTTGCAAGCGGATTTCCGCCATACTGAAGGAGCACTATTTTTGCAAGCGGATTTCCGCCATACTGAAGGAGCACTACCGGCCGCTAGCTCCATTTTGATCAGGTCAACTGTAACAGCATGATCCCCTGACCCTCTCTGCTGGAGGTTCCACTGGACGAACTCTTAGGCCCGAATTCACAAAGGAGGTTTGTCGACAAACCTTGGTTTTCGTACGTCATATGACGCGTTTTTACGCGTTTTTTTTACAAACCTGGTTTGTAAAAACGCGTCGAAACGCGTCATATGACGCACGAAAACCAAGGTTTGTCGACAAACCTCCTTTGTGAATTCGGGCCTTAGAGTTTGGTGGGTTTCGGGCTGTGGGCAAGTCCCGGGGGCAAGTTGACCATGAGATATATATAGCGCTGTGCAAGTTCATCAGTTCAGGGTTGCTTCGATTAGATCATGGAGTTACTTTATTAATCTCCATGATTAGATTTAGTTGTTGCACTTTAGGAGGATTTGTACACGTCATTATTTCATGGGATAAGCCTGAGGGCGTTAAAAAGTGAAGTAACATTTTGTTTGGCGACCCTCGTAAAGGAAAGGAGATGTTTGAAATGGAAATTAATCACGTTTGATTCGGGATATATTATGTAAAAGGAGTTTAATGTTTGAAATGGAAGTTGATCGTAGTTTTTAAAAATGTATATACAGTTTTTGTAAAAAAGGTGGGGGGTAATTGAAACGCAAATTTATCACATTTTGTTTGGGATGTGTGTAACAGATTTTTTGTTTCAAGTGGATATTCAGTACGGTTATTTTTGTGGATACTTTGGTAATAAAATGTCCCAGATTTGTGAATAATAATCCGTTTATGTGATTGCGTCTCCTGTCAGGTTTGTACGGTGCTAACAGCGCCGAGGCCGTACAGATCGACATCGTGGGTGAGACCGTTAACGATGTAAAAAAGGTGGGGGGTAATTGAAACGCAAATTTATCACATTTTGTTTGGGATGTGTGTAACAGATTTTTTGTTTCAAGTGGATATTCAGTACGGTTATTTTTGTGGATACTTTGGTAATAAAATGTCCCAGATTTGTGAATAATAATCCGTTTATGTGATTGCGTCTCCTGTCAGGTTTGTACGGTGCTAACAGCGCCGAGGCCGTACAGATCGACATCGTGGGTGAGACCGTTAACGATATCGTCGCCAAAATAATGCCCGTCGCATATGAGAAGGATGAGAAGAAGAAGGTAATAACTGGTTACAGTCTGAGGAGGTTCCTATAATGTAGGAGCTGATGTCATAATTCTGTATAATATATTCAATTAAATTCAAAGTTTATCTATTCTCTTCCATTTATATCATCCGTTATTTTTACACAAAGTGGTCGGGTATATCTCTCACAAAATAGACATTTCCTTTTTTATTTCCAGGAGCTACCATGTTCGTAATAATTACGCCCTCGATCATTTTTGTTTTAAGTAAACGTGGATTTCTTGTTGTTGCCTGAAACCGTTTAACATATACTGTTGTTTTGCAGACGCAGATGATCTCAATTATCTGTGGCTGCTGAAAAGCCCCTTAATTTAAGCAAATATTAATGTTATTTTGAACTATATAGGGTAAACCTTCTGTCGTTTACGCATCGAAGCAATTTCAGAAAAACACAAATCATTGGTCAAATTGCTACATATTATTTTGGTTACAGGCTACCTGTGGACAATAAAACAGGGTGAGGAAAAAGAGAAGAGAGAAAGAAAGAAGAGAGAAAGATAAGGGATGGAGAGAGGAAGAAGTGAAAATATATGATGGAAGAGGTAACGAAGAAA
>JAVYIG010004814.1:140000-151297 GCA_035222895.1 Strongylocentrotus droebachiensis
TTCATTCACGCTCTTACCTTCTTCTCCTCATCCTTATCGTAATAGATGGGATAGATTTTCTGGATGATGTCGTCCACGCTTTCGGACACCAGTTCGATGACGTTAGTCTGCTCATCGGTCTTTCCATAGTAGCCTGTACACATTAAAAGGGGCGGACAATAATGATGTTGATAATAATAATAATAATAAGAGATAATAACAATGATAATAATAATAATAAGAAGAAGAAGAAGAAAAAAATCAATAATGATAATAATGATAATGATTATAATAATAATAACTATGATAACTCGTTTGCGCAGGGAAGCACCATATCAGCATCAATGCTATTCTTCCTGAGAGACCTGCAATTATTATCACCCCAGCACTTGCCAGGCACCCGTTTATACCTGGGTGGAGAGTGGCAAATGTCAATTAATGTCTTGCCAAATAACACTGGGTTGAGATTGGAACCATCAATATACTATTGTATTGAGAGTCAATTTAATGAACCATCATACCATGACACCTTCACATCTTTCATAATCATTCGAATCCCTGAAAAGGGGAGGGCATAGACAGGGGTGGCACACAAACGTACAAAATAATTCATATAGTTCCCTCGGTGGTGGATGGCCTTCTATTTTAGCGGATAAACAGGGTGTACTGTCCCATTGTGCCCCCCCCCCTTTAATGGCTACGCCTATGATTTGAATCAAGGGTTCTGATTCGGAACAAGGTCAAGAAGGTTGATATCTTCATCATGTTTATCATTATAATGTCCTATTTATAAGCATCTTTAATACAATGAAATCTCACAGTCTTAAAGAGATATTTCCGGCATTTTGGAAAACTCACCGAGGTTTCTTGCAAGGTAGCGGTTGATAGCTTTTCCATGAGGCATGGTCTTTCCATCAATGATGAGAATTGGCACCTGGCCGAGGGGGAACACTAACGAAGATAAAAGTGAAATATAAGGAGACGGAATTAATACAGCGGAGAAGAAATGATAGAAAGAGAGATGGAGAGATGGAGGTAGGAGAAGGGAAATATGGATACAATATACGGAGAGAGAAAAGACAGAGGAATAGAGGAAGAAGAAAAAAATAATATCACGAAAGGGAAAACAGATGGAGAAAGAAACTGATCTTTGAATTTGAAATGCAACAACAATAAATCTTCAACACTTTAAAGGTACTATGTCCCATTTGCAGGCCAAACAAATAAAGAAAAGGTTAAATTCCAATGGCATTTGAAAGATAATACTAATTTAGAACTTCCCTAAAAAAGGTTGGGCTTGAAAATGTCTTCAAGTGGGAGAATAACGACTATTAGTTGTCAAATCGACTTAGGAGCTATAGAGCCAATAAGTAATAATCTTGATTTTTCAGACCATTGTACCGAATGGTCATACGTTTTATGCTGCGCAAAGATTCAATCAGTTTAATTTTGGTCATCGCAAGAAGTGGGTCATTGATGTAGACAAATGCTCATGTACCCTTTACAGCTCATTTTATATATGTTATTACCAAAGAAGAAGAAAAAAATCGAGTCAGTCACTCAATAGTGTCTGACAGTGAATTCTAGCAAATAAACGGGTTTCCTTGCATAATTTGAATATTAGGACACTGCTAACGTTTAAATTTCACAGATAGAACATACATGACATATTCATAATTTCTGCAAAGTTCTACAGAATTTGAGGTTGGCTGCAAAAGGGACATAGTACTTTTAATGTATATTTGGTGTTAAGTAACAATTTTACAGTTTGATTGTTTATCACAGATTTGTCATTTTAGTCTATCTACAGATTAATGAACGGCAGACATTCATGGTCACGCAGTACTCAAATAAAAGGCGACCGATCATACAAACATTATGTAATAAAACAAACATGAAATGGCTAGTTTTATACTATATGCTGAAAGTATGACTTATAAAAACGGAGCTCATATCAGGACATTGCAGTGAGTTACCCTCCCTCCATAATGTATTTTTTTTTAAAGAGTAATAAAAACCTGTCATTTTATAAGTACATGTGTATAATAATTTCGATTATTTTAGAAACAGATGAACAGATGAAAGAGAATAAACACAAAATATCTCATTGAAGCAATAGTAGGTCCATGGTTAAATGCGGAAACATACTAGTCAGAGACATATAATATGCTGATATACGATCGGGTTGAGATTGAATTATGACTTGAGAGATGTTGTGGGAATATGGGAAATTCTATTTTCATTATTTCTGCAACTTAAACACACGTTAACCATCTTTTCGTACTTCACTTAGAACCAATGTTTGGAATGATTACTTCAGAACAAAAACGGTGACTCATAATCCTAAGTCTGACCTATAGCTAAGGGATTGCATATTTGATATTGAAGTCTGGATCACCACGTTACGCCATTCTCTAGTTCTATGTATTGTGTTTTATTGAATTTCAAATCGCAAAAAAAGTCTTCTTGTCGTCAATAGATGAAGAAGTAAGTGGGAATAATCAAGAATACTCGCCAAGTTGATGATTTATGTGTCTGTTTTCTTGTTGTTGTTCTTCTTCTTTTTCTTCTTCTATTTTTTCTTCTTCTATTTTTTCTTCTTCTTTTTCTTCTTATATTTCTTCTTCTTCTTCTCCTTTTCCTTTTCTTTTCTTTTTCTTCTTCTTCTTCTTCTTCTTCTTCTTCTTGTTCTTCTTCTTCTTCTTCTTCTTCTTCTTCTTCTTCTTTTCCTTTTCTTCTTCTTCTTCTTCTTCTTCTTCTTCTTCTTCTTCTTCTTCTTCTTCTCCTTCTTCTTCTTCTTCTTCTTCTTCTTCTTCTTTACTCACTTTCTTTGTTGTCTTTCATGGCTGGCCACTCTTCTCGTTTCATCCGGCAATCCTCAAACTCCACCCCCTTGAGAGTGAAGAGCATTCGAATGACCTCCGCCCTTCCACGAGCATCAAAGTACATTAACTTATACTGCGGCATCTTGGTGAAGTGGTGATGGTGGTATAGTGGTAGAGGTGGTAGCACGTTGTGGTACGTGGTGATGGTAGTGGTGGAGTGACTGCTGTTGCGGGTGTTGGTAGTCGGAGTGGTGGTGTTCAGACTACTGGCGTGGCATGTATGCCTTCCTGTCTTCGAATCTAAGGATGCACATACTAGACCTAATTCTTTCATAAGAGCCGTATCTTTTGAATGAGTTCAAAGTCCCAAAGTCCTGATTCTAGGCTGGCTTCAAATAAGTTTTTATAAATGTCTTACGTAATAATGCTTACAAGAACCCACATACACAAATAAAGGAGAGTTTACACTGCACAAACATTGTTACATTAAATAACGCAAAGACTGCAGAAAATTGTAAATGGGCTACCAGAAGGCAAACTTCTACAATTAGTGGATAGGGCCTATTTGTTAAAATTAATATGAATTCCATATTATAGGCGCAATAACAGATCCAGGGGACACGTAGAAGTGTTGTGGTATAGTGGATACGTCTCAGCACTGTGAACTACGGGGTTCGAATTCCTCTCACAGCATTAACGTCCTTTGGCAAGACATTGATTCTGCATTTAATTGCCACACTCAACCCAGGTGCAGTAAGTGCATGGGTACCTCGCAGGCAGCTAGGAAATAATTCCTTAAAATGCTATATTTAGAGCGCCATATGGTCAGCCATGCTATAGCCGGGGTATTAATTATCGTGAAGCGCCAGGATATGTCTGACATACATGAGCAAAACATAAGAACCGACAACTATCATTATTAGCACTGTGAACATGACGGACAAAGAAAGAGGACAAAATATACAGTTCCTTATTCTACCCTCAACAATAATTGCTGTGGTAGACAAAGGAACATCCCTTCACTGCTATTATGTAAAAATGTGTAGAACAGGTGAATACTGTTTAGCTCCAAGCGCTTCACAGATATTCAAAGTATGCTGTCCACTAATGTTTACTTTTTCAGAAGTTGGCCTGTAGGGCCCTGTAATTTGAAGTTGATGACCACTACATGTACCTGCAGCATTAGAGAAAGTTACTTTGCTCCCATAATCCAATTTGTCTATATTCTAATATATTTATTTTTGCCCTGTATTTAATACACAATCGTTTACTACAGTTCGGCAGTTTGGATGCACCTCTTCATCGGGCCAATATGGATTTATTTTGTTGTGCTGTGATTGTATGAAACCGTCATTTGGTTGTAGTTATTTTGTTCAAGCAAAGAGCTCCATGGTTTAAGTAATTTTTTATATTTGGGTATGTTTATGCTCAGCTTTTTCTGGTCAGAATGAGGCATCTGTTACGCGTTTAGTTCAAAACACGGTTGCGTTTTTTTTTCATTTTTTTAGAATCCCCGAAAAACGGCGATCGTAATCGCCGATCGTCAACTCACAAAAAGGTGCGTTTACGATCGGCGATTCTGCAAAATTGGCGATTTGGGGGATTTGTAAACGCGTTTAAATGGGGTCAACGCACTGACCTCTAGTGGGTCTACGTAGCATATGCGCAGTGCAGGTTTGCGAATCCAGCTGCAAGCTAAGGCCACCCAGCCAGAATTGCCTGGAGGAGCCAGAGAAGTGATCATAAACAGTACACCGTGGAACTGCGATTAAGATGAGCGTTTACGATGAGCGTTTCAAATCGCTCATCCTGCCTTCAAAACTGAGCATAAACGTACCAGGCGTAAAAGGAGGGTTTCCTAAAAATCTGTTCCACAAGCTTTGTTGCTTGGAGTATCTGCCCATTGAATTGCCCAGCACCCAATCCCGGTCTATTGTCCACCCTTCCACCCCAGGGGACAGAATTAAGAGGTCATCAATGACGTCTAGGGGTCAACTTAAAGGAGATAGTCTCCTTACCAGGCTTATCTAGGCCATGGCCAATGTTATTGAGTAGGGGGCTGGAGGAACAAGTAAAAGATATCCTGATTATTAATTAATGATGTCTAAAGTCATGATAGAGAATAGCTTCATAACTTCTGCATATCAGAGCATACTTGACTGGCTTTCCTACCAAACTTCTCATCTTTTTTTTTTACTTCTCTTTCTCATTTTCCCCGGCATTTTTTATTGTCACTTCTCAATAATTACTACTCCCAAACATACATCTTTATTGTGTCATAAATGAGTTAGGCCTAATGTTTTGCTTTACAGACTTAGAATGAACTTATTACAAAGTGTTTTGATTTCAGATTTTGAACAATTTATTTTCAATTTGGGATAATATCGTTGGCAGAAGCTATTATGTGTCATTTCCCAACATCAGGATTCAATATTTAATCAGAGTCCAAGTAGATGTGATCCTTTAAAAATTAACAATCGTCCTCCTCCATAAAAAGTCTTCTTATTTTGTCTTTGTTCATAGATATCTCAATAAGGTACAGCATATTCCCCGGTTCATAATAATTTCCTCAAAATAACATGCTTTTATAGACGGTATCATACATTTCTAAAATAAGTATACAGCTAGTTCAGCTTTGCTGAAGTGTAATGCCTGGCTTGGAATGTGAAATATTTACTTTCTTCTGATAAACGAGTGAGAAAGAAAAGCAGAAAATCATATGAACAAGAGCTGCGTAGTCACCAATTGGGGTCTCTTTATTAATTAATAGGTATGATTAAAGTTGTTTCTTTCTTAACATTGAGCTATGATTTGGTGCCATGATACATCAACCTAACGCACAGAAAAATAATCATTATGCTTGAAACATTCAAATTTGTTTTCAAGTATCTTAGTTCATATTCTTGTACTTTTAGATAAACACTTTCATTTTCAATCGGCATACTTTCATTTCACTTAACTTTTTAAAGAATTTTTACAACAAATTTTGAGGCTTCCGTTTTTATACTTGGTTCTTTGAAATATGGTGGATTTTAAAACAAATGCTGCGAGAGACACAAGACAGTTGTTGGACACCAATATGTATCTGGTGTTACTTTGATAAAGCATAATATCATCTGTCTGTTTATGAGATTTATGGTCAACAAAGAATTTTTACAACAAATTTTGAGGCTTCCGTTTTTATACTCGGTTCTTTGAAATATGGTGGATTTTAAAACAAATGCTGCGAGAGACACAAGACAGTTGTTGGACACCAATATGTATCTGGTGTTACTTTGATAAAGCATATCATCTGTCTGTTTATGAGATTTATGGTCAACAAACCTCTTTTTAGAAGTTTGAAAGAAGGATGAAGTAACTTTTGCGAACAATATTATTTTGTTCCAGTTGCCATGTACTAAAGAGTGATGTGGTCGTTTGTGAAATGCTTGTATAGTGTTTATTCTCTATCTCATAACATTATCTTGAGACGTTACTCTATTTTACTTCCCATACAATGGAAGTCCCCAAAGAACACGTTTTAGCAACAAAAGTAGTCATATTTGTCAATCCTGGATGAAAGTATCATAATTTAATAATGAACAGGAAACAATTCTAAAGTGCTGCATTTATTTTAAAATATTGGCTTTTGTTGCTGATGTAGTTCCACTTGTGTAAACTTTTTTAAAATATAATTTGGCCTTTTGTACAGCTCCAGCCTATCACCGACCTTGATGGACAAATATTACAACAGCTTCCCTTTGTTAAGTTGCAAATCATGTCTGTAAATTCTATAATTCAGTATTGTTTACAATTCTTCCATACATGGTTTTTTGTTGCTATGCCAACTGCCATGCCATCATGATTGGCAAAATCATTCTTTTAAATTCATTAGGGTACTTCAGATTTTAAAGTCAAATGGTATGTTGAAACAGATTTTTGTGATTCTTCTGTTTTGAACACATTGATCTGTAAGCAAAGCTACCCTGTATTCCCGCATTCATATTTGGCTGTAGATTTATTCAGAATGTATATCTTGAGGAATTGTAGCTCATGCAGAAATCTTGATTTGACAATTATGATCTTGATGAATAAAATGGCAGCTCAGTCAATATTATAATTCTAATTGCATTGATAGCCATTATTTCTTAGTTTGTATATCAGGGCAGTTTAAGATTACAGTAAACTTGTATACAATTAGGCTTTATATTTTATATAGTATTTTTGAGATTGTGAACAGTTGTGTAAGGAAGAGAAAGACTAGCAAGTAGTGAAAAAATGAAACATTGTGAATGTGGGAAGTTGAAAGGAAGAATAAATATATGGAGTCAAATGAGTATTCGAGTAGTGATATAAGATAGGGTGATGAGGTTTGACAAAGACGGAGAGATGGTTGAAGTGAGAGATAGATAGAGATAGATAGAGGGGTGAAGATAGTCAGACAGATATAACAATTAGAAAGAGAGAGAGAGAAAGAAGATGAATATAGAGAGAGATGGAGGGGTGTGGAGAGAGAGAGAGAGAGACAGTCAGACAGACAAGAGAATGAGAGAGAGAGAGAGGGAATTCCCACGCTATATTAATTTTGCTGGCACTTTGATCGTGTTATCCATGCGTATCGAAAATTAATGTTCTACACTACTTCCACACATCATGATAGCATACATTCAACCATACATTAAACGGTGCTAAAAATACAGTGTTACATTCTCAACAACGTAACTTTGTCGAGAACAGCACGAACAGACATTGCATGATGGCCAACAGATCTGAACTGTCTAAAAAGGTAAAAATAATGCGTGTTTGTTTTTCACCGACATACACATTTTAATTAGTTGGCCTATGAGTTACTAGTTTTGTTAATCCTGTATTATTTTCTTGATATTAGTGGTGGTTATTTTGATTTTTTTTACCTGACTGCTAAGAAAGCATAAAATGTTTGTTAGTAAGCAACCAGAGGACCGACGGCTTTAAATACTCTCTGGGGGACCTGGTTATGAGGATTAATGCCTTACCAAAGGGCACTAGCGCATTGACTTGGTTTCGAACCCGGGTCTCTGGATTACGAGACCATTGCTCTACCGACTGAGCTATCGCGCCTCCACTATTGATAATGTCGGGACTTTTAAAATGTTGATTGGTATTGTATATATACAGTATATATAAATTTCTATGTATTATTTATACAAGTCATAAGGAAGTAACATTTAACCTGTGAAACATAGTTGGCAACCCTCGTGGAAATAAATACAATGCTTAGAACGGTATTAGAACACCAACACCAGACAGTGGCAGACACTATGCAAGAAGCCACCATCATTATCATCACCATTAAAAAGGATTATCCTACTCCCAGTAGTGGACCCAGGGGGCATCGACCATAGGGGACACGTGTAGCCCCCCCCCCCCCCCTCCCCTCCCCTACACACAAGCACATATAGATAATTAAGGGAAAGGGAGGGGAAAATGGCACCGCTAGCAACAAGTTGACGATCTTTGTTTGTTTCTTGGTGGTGTTTTATTTTCGTTGGGGGCTTGTCAGTTTTCATTACAAATTTCGGACTTACGTCTTTTTTTTCTTCCGGCAACAGCTCCCATTGGTAGGACAGGTGCTTCTTGATGATCTCCGCTTCGCGTCAAAAGAAACGAAGGAATCCATTAAGGCTGCCGTTGTAGCATTGTTAGAAAAACGTGCCAAACCTTACAAGAATGCGGATCCCAGAGACATGGTCAGTTAAATAAGTTTTGTATATCAATAGGTTTTTCAAATGTTTCTACCATACAATCGTTTTATAAAGAAAAAAGCTAGAAGGGATTCGTCTTCTTCATAGTCGTGAGAGATACAGATTTAATAAACCTTGATAATAATAATTAATGCCGTTCTACATGTATAGCAGATACTATGTTCTTTCAAAGCACTTTAGATACCATTACCGTAATAGCTTTATCTCAGGCACCCGTTGCGCTCAGTATAAATTCAAGGAATTAATCCTACCATATACTCACTTACTACACCTGTGTCAAGTAAGGCAGGCGTAGATTATGTATTGTCAGGTGACGTTAGTGCTGTGGCAGAGATTTGAACCTCGTACCTTTTGGTTCACAATCTGGAAACTTATCCACTAGACCACCACATAATCTCTACATTTACTATCATGTACAAGTCATGTCTGTAGGGGAGAGACTGGAGTTAGCACTGTATAAACGATCCACACAGTAAATGCATTATTTCCTTCAGAATACGACTTCGCAGAAGAGCATGAATACTGAGTACCTAGGCGATCATGATGCTGCATTCGTAGATATGGTTCTTCAAGACCTTGATAAGATTCTTGATGTAAGGGACAGAGACGAGTGTGAGATCTTGATCACCAAACCTGACTTCCAAGAAATGACAGATGAATCTAAAATTCCAGGCTTTCGAGGAAATACAGTCATCCATCAGGTGAGGATAATTTGATCATGTTCGTATTGGTATCAAAGCAGTTATAGGTAAGCATAGCGTGGCAAAAAAAAACATACAACTAGACGCAATTTTGCAGCGTGCATAATATGGGGTCCCTCTTGCCAGACGTGTAGCCCCCCCCCCCCCCCCCCTCCCCCCGGAAAAAAAAAGCACAAGAAGAACAAAAAAAAAAGGGGGAGGGAGTGTGAATTTTTTGTGAGTAAAAGGAGAAAGAAGAAAGAGAATTCAACAACGATAGAAGAGAGGTGCGAGAGCATGAGGAATTGCATTTATTTTAAAAGAACAATTGGATAACAACCAGGGGCATCGCTAAAGGGGTGGGTGTGGGTGCGCGATACCCCCCTCTCCCCCACCTGTCAGGATATTGTCGGTAAAATTGCGCTGCTGTCAGGAAAAATGACAAAAGTGGGAGAGGAAAAATGAGAGGGAAAGGAAAATAAAAGGGATAGAAAGTAAAGAGAAGAGAAGAGAAGAAAGAAAGAAAGAGAAATAAAAAAGAGGACGGAAAGGAAAGAAAGGTAATGAGAAAAGGAAAAAAAGAAGAAAAAAAAGGAAACAAGAGAAACAGGGGATGAAAGAGAGGAGAGAGAGAGGGGTAAAAGCCTGAGAGTAAGAGAGAGAGGGGATGTTGGATGGAGGAACCACGTCGAGGGGGCATCGCATAGATAATTAGTTGCTGTGTCGGGTCCGCTATGTCGGTATTTTTACTCGATCCCTGTGCAGAAGTTTGTAGTTGGGAATATGTATTATGTCGGTTGGCCGGCAAATTTTTCTTCCTACGAGCTGTGACGTTTTATCGGACAAAGAAACATTTTGAAAATTCTGACAATGATTAAGAGTCGGTAGAACGAATCGTCTTCTTTCTCTTATATTTAATGAAACATCAAAGGTTCCGCGCTTCGCGCGGGAGGGGGGGGGGGGGAACTGATTTCAGACAAGGATTAAGAGTCGAAAGCAGAACAACGAATCGTCTTCTTTCTCTAAAAGGTCAAAGAATCCGCGCTTCGTGCGGGAGGGGGAAACAAAATTCAGATAAGGATTAAGAGTCGAAAACAGTACAACGAATCGTCTTCTTTCTCTCTAATTATTTAATGAAACGTGAAAGCTTCGACGTGGTGACTCCACCCAACATCCCCCTCACTCTTTTACTCCAACCCTTCTTCTCCCAGGCGCTTACCCCCCTCTCTCTCTCCTCCTTTTTATTCCCAGATTCTTTTGTTCCCATTTTCTCGTCTTTTATTCATTTTCTACTTTTTTTTCTTTTTCTTTTCTTTTCTTTTCTTTCCTCACCTTCCTCTTTTTTTTCTTCTCTTTCTTTCTTCTCTTCTCTTCTCTTCTTCCTTGCCTTTCTTTTCCTTTTTCTTTTTTTCTTTTCTTCCCTTCCCCTCTCATTTTCCCCTCCCCCTTTTTTCATTTTCCCGACAGCAGCGCAATTTTACCGACTATATCCTGACAGGTGGGGGAGGGTTGTCGCACCCCAACCCCCCCCCCCCCCCCCCTATGCACACACACACCTTTAGCGACGCCCCTGGTTGTTATCCCGTTATTCTTTTAAAAGAAATGCAATTCCTCATGCTCTCGCACCTCTCTTCTATCGTTGTTTAATTATCTTTCTTTTTTTTTCCTTTCTCCTTAAGCTCACAAATATTCTCTCTTCCTCCCCCCCCCCCCCCTTTGTTCCATCTCTTTTTTTGGTTCTTCTTGTGCTTTTTTTTTTAACATCCCCCTTTCTTCCTTTTCCGCCTTTTCTCTCCTCTCTCTCTCTTCCCCTTTCCCCTTCCCTTTTCTCCTCTTCCCTTTTTTCTCCTCCCGTCTTCTTCTTTCTCTCTTTCCTTTTCTTTCTTTTTCCCCTCCTTTATCTTTCCCCTCCTTTTTCTCCTTTTCTCCCCTTTTCTGTTTCCCCTTTCCCTTCTTGTTCGCGGGGGGGGGGGGGAAGAGACATGTCTCCTGTGCCCCCCTGATTCTGCCACTGGTATAGTTTCTGCGTTCTGATTGGCCGGCTGGATAGACGCATAGTCGTATAGTTGTATAGTTGTCCGGATAGTGGC